>MARA01000060.1:0-184548 GCA_001792895.1 Lentinus brumalis | reverse complement strand
CTAACCCTAACCCTAACCCTAACCCTAACCCTAACCCTAACCCTAACCCTAACCCTAACCCTAACCCTAACCCTAACCCTAACCCTAACCCTAACCCTAAACCCTAACCCTAAGTCGAAATTAAGCGATGACGGCGAAACATTCGCCTACCCGCAATTTTATGGTATTCCCAAAATACATAAAAAGCCTGTAGGATTCAGGCCGATTGTGCCATGTCACTCCGTCATCATGGGCCCTGCCGGAAAATTTGTTTCAAAAGAGCTTAAACCGCTTATCCAAGCGGCGCCAACCGTTATACACGGAACCAAAGACTTGGTGAAAAAATTGAGCCAGCTCCAACTACCGTCGTTGCCGTTTGGCGAGAACTGGTATCTCGTCACCGGCGATGTTGTTGCTTTTTACCCCAATATTCCACTAGAACCATGCTTGGATATCGTGTACCAAATGTGGCTCGACTACAAATACGGGGATAAAGTCGTTGAATTCAACGCAACAGAAGATGATGGCGTCGTTGCCGGGTTTCAAGGCAGCCAAATGCGACGATATGCTGAGATCTTCCGACGCTGCTTACATGTTAGTTGTGAGCTTTTAATTTCGCAATTTCAAGGCAAGCATTACCTGCAAAAGCGAGGCCTAGCTATGGGCGTTGCAGAGTCTCCGGACCTTGCCAATCTTTATGGTTGGTATTTTGAAAATAAATGCAAAGTCTTAACCGACAATAGATTTGCTTTCTATGGTCGTTACATCGATGATTGCTTTGCGATCGTCCGCGCAAGTGATGGTAACAGCGCGAAACGCATCTGCAAAGATCTAATTGCGTTCGATGGTTGCGAAATCTTGTGGGAAGTTGGCAGTGAGCGCTGTAATTTCCTGGATGCGACATTCTATTTTGATCGCGACGGTCGCCTTCAATGGAGGCCATTCAGGAAGCAACGAAACCACATGGAAAGAATTCCGTGGATAAGTCACCACCCGCTTGATGTCAAGCGTGGTACGTTTATTGGTGAACTATCACGGATGGCCGTGCTTAGTAGTGAATTTACCACCTACTTAGACAGCGTACGAGAGTTGGTAGCCTTGTACGTCAAGCGCGGCTATCCGCAGGAACTTGTATATACTTGGGTCAAGAAAAACGCTACAGAACGCTGGGAACGGCGTCTTAGTGACTCTACTCATGACGCCAGCGAAAGTGAGGGCGTTCTGGTCTTGAAAACCGAGTATAACTCGGCATGGAATTATTTCAGTGCCAAGGAATTAGGAGATACCATCTTAGGATATTGGCGTGATTGGTACTCGCGTGCCGACGCCGGGCTCAATACAGTGTTTTCTAACGCTGATTGGCCCAGACCGACGGTCGACATGGGAGACCTCGAGGTGAAGCCGGACCTCTTCGTTGAGGTCCCGGATACCCTTGGGGGGCACCTGTTGATCCCCGACGTCAGAAAAATTAATATCCTAAATAGACGAATGATCACGAGTCGCAAACGCACTCGTAATATGTTTGATTTAACCAGTCTTTGGAAAAAGATGGTTCTCACAGGGATTGACGAGTCGTCGACGTCTATTGCACATGTGCAGCGGATGGGTGTTGCACACACCCAGCCCTTAGCTGGGCCGTCGACGGTTACTATTGACCATGAAGAATATCACGATGCGCAACTCGCGTATCGCAATGACTATCGTGATAATATTCATCGTCGCTCGCCATCCCCGAATAAGATGTTCTTCGGTTGAGCGTCTCTCCGTTGGGGATTCGTTCAGCCCTCGCTACGTAAGACTAAATCGCTTGATCGTCCGCGTGACGGCGAGCGAGGAGACGGGGCCTTCTTCGGAAGCTCCCAAATGTAGGACCACCATTACTACCATGTGAGTTTGGGGAGAGGATGGTTAAGTGGCTCTGCGGCAATGTTCCGCATCCACCGTGTTTTGCCGGGGTTTTACCTGGGCCGCACACCGCCTCAGCCGTTGCGCTGAACCCACGCATGGTACATTTGGGTGCCAAATGGCCGTAGCTTAAACAATGTTCACATGTAGCTGGGAGTCCTCGGACGCCTATGAAAAACCAGCCTGTGAACCAGGTCTCCTGACCCCATCGGTACTCGACCAATGGGGAACATCTTTATTCACTAATTCCTTATACGCAGATGCGATAACAATAGTAACTCACGCGAACACGTCACTAGTTCGTGGGTTGTACAGTGTTCTAACCCAACCCTAACCGTGAGTGCTTAATAACTTATTGTTATTTATGCTTATCTGTCTGACATCGTAACTGTTAGCTAACCCTAACCGAACCGAACCCCAACCAAATCCTAACCGAACCTAACTGGGAACCCGCAGGTGCGTCCTTAGGCGCCCTACACCCAGCCACGTGACCCGAGGCCTAGACGCCTCGGACCGAACAGCCGGTTAACCCCGGACTGAAGTCTACCCTGTTATGGTAAGAAGCCAAGCGCTCTGTACCCCGGCTCCGCTACGGCCCGGACCGGGTCAATTAGTCGCCAGGCACTTACCTTTACCGCCGGCCGGAGTGATCCGACCGGTCCGGAGCGCAGCCGTTGCGCGCTCTGGGGGACTAGGCGGACTCTGGTCCGGCTTATATACTGGCTTAGTAGGCACCGTCACGGCAGCTGCCAGCCAATAGGATTTGAGGAACCATTTCCGATCGGAAACTCCGATCGGCATATCTATTATTACACCGGTGTCCCCTCGCGGGAACCTCGGACTCGGGCCGAGACATAACCGGTGTGGGGTGAGAGAATTGATGTCGGAACTCGGCATTTCTGTCATATTACATGACAATGTCTTGATCGGTCCGCGTCAAGCGGATCGGAACGTAAGCGTTATCGCGTCATTAACTCCGAGGCCGGGATTAGTCACCGTCCGACATCGGAGTTAAGTGACAGCAGGTATCTTACCTAAGCAGCCCTGATGAGCCGTATAAAGGCGAAACAGCAGCTGCGGTAGTCTCTACCGAGCCTGTTGGCTGCTTCGCCTACATAGTCTTTTCTTAGCACACGTCTTTAGTGCGGTGCTTCGCACCGCCCTCCCTAACCCTAACCCTAACCCTAACCCAAAATCCAGCCCAGGTGAGCTGCAACGTCCGCACTGAGGGAAGGTGGCAGAGAAGGTCCGCTATTTCCTGTGGAAAGTCAGACGAATCACGGCATGCAAGCCCATCGATGTTGACAGAGTGCAGGCGAGCCGTGTGCCAGAACAGCTGCAGGCTCCCACTTCTCGCGTATGGCACCTTCCACAGTAATGTGCGGAGGTTGGGAAAAAGGGCCTCGCCAGCGCGACGGAGGCCCAGAAGCTGCTGCACTCCGGTGGCCGGCATCGGAGGCTGGGGGTGTGTCTGCACATCGATGAACCGAATGAATTGGTAGACGGTGGGGGGTGAGTATGCCCCGGGGTCAGATGAAGCCTCGCCGCTGCTTCCAGACTTGTATGTGAACACCACATTAGCTGGAGAGTAAGTGCAGCACCGGTGAGCAACTCACCTCTGCAGCTGCACGACCCTGGCTGTTATGAGCTGCTGTGCCGGCAGCGACCAGTAACAGTCGGAGGCTGTAGATATTCTCCCATTGAATGCTGGTACCCAGCAAAGCCAACCCCTTGCATGCGCAACGGACAGATCGGAGCGGGAGCATTTGTGGTGCTTCATCGAGCTCAGATAGGGCGAGGATACGCAATATCGACATGGACATCTCAACCAGGACAGACAGGATGGACATGACTACTTGGGATGGTCTTCTGAGGTCTAAAATGGCATGTTGGCACAGTGCATAATCCCGTCAATGCAGTCTACTGACCTGTGATGGCAGATGGTGGTCAGTGGGAGAAGAGAAGGAGGCATGGGGTGAACCTTGTCGGACTTATAGCCTGCCCTAAATGAGCGTGTCAGCCAATGAGTGTGGAGACTTCATACTTTGTGCCCATGTGTATCCATGCATTTCAAAGAGGAGACGACTCTTTCTGGTGGTCTATTGCTCGCCGGAAGGGGTAGGACCCATATGGCCTCCTGACGGGTAGTCAGAATCGCAATATTGCCACTGTCCGCCATTGTGGAGACTTCATACTTTGTGCCCATGTGTATCTATGCATTTCAAAGAGGAGACGACTCTTTCTGGTGGTCTATTGCTCGCCGGAAGGGGTAGGACCCATATGGCCTCCTGACGGGTAGTCAGAATCACGATACCGCCGCTGTCTGTGGTCATAGGTGTTACGACTGATCGTCGAGGGGGATCAGGGAAGACTCACGAGACGAGCAGGGGCGTCGACGAGCACTTGTGCAGCGAGAGCGGAGCAAGGCTCGATGATCAGGGCTGGGGACAAGATGTATTGAGAGAGGTATCTACAGAGCGAAGTACAGCTTGGCTTACCTGGGGACAAGAGGTCGAAACTGAGGGTCCCCAGGTAGCGCTGGTGGTCTTATATACATGAGGGAACAATAGTGTCAGAAGACAATAGCGTGAGAGACATCATGGATGAAGACAATAGCGTGAGAGGGACCATGGGAATCATGGTGATCGAACAATAGGATGACTGGGAAAGGAAATGAATAGTACCGGGGAGGCTGTTCGTAACAGTACCCCCCTCCCAAGGGTCGTGTCCGCACGACCTAACGGTGGGATGTTGGGTGTTGCGCGTAGAATTCCATAACCCGCTGTGGAGCATGGGTCAGGTTTTCTGCAGGCTCCCAGCTGTCGTGTTCGGGACCCCATCCCTTCCACCGTACGAGGTACTGGAGCTTCCTCCTCGTCCATAGCGGCGAGACTCCAGCACCCGTTCAACTTCGTACTCCTCTTCTCCTTCCACTTCAATCGGTGCAGGCTCTGGTGGGTGCCGGCCCGGCAGGGAGCTGTGCTTGTGCGGCAGCAGCAGCGACACATGGAAGACTGGATGGATGGGTAGGTCTTTTGGTAGACGGAGTTCATAGGCAAGGTTGCCAACTCGGCGTACCACTGGATAGGGACCTGCATACCTGTCCACCAACTTCCGAGGCATTCCTGTGACTCGCAGGTTGCGAGTGTCCAGCCACACCTTCTGACCTGGCTCAAAGACCGGAGCGTCTCGAGCATGCTGGTCAAAGTGTGCCTTCATGCGTTCCGCAGTGAGCGTCAAGGCTGCAGTCGCATCCTCCCGGGCCCGTCGGAGTTCCTCGCGACGACTGTCCGCTGCAGGAACCTCAGTGGGTAGCATTGGGATGTGGAACTGTGGCTCGAACCCATAGAGCAGGTAGAAGGGTGAATACCCCGTAGAGGAGTGGACATGAGAGTTGAACGCAAACTCTGCAATGGGCAACCACTGCACCCAGTCGTCTCGGCGGCGTGAGCAGAACATCCGCAAGTAGGCTTCCACCTCCTGGTTCCACCTCTCTGACTGTCCGTCGGTCTGGGGGTGGTACGCAGTGGACAGTGCACTCTCAATGCCGAGACCCTTAAGAATGGCACGGAAGAGCTTGCTGGCGAACTGGGGGCCACGGTCGGAGATGATCTTTCGCGGTAGTCCATGGAGGCGGAAATACTCCCGTATGAAGTTGTTCGCCGCACCCTCGGCATCGATCTCGTCTCGACATGGAATGAGATGCACTAGCTTCGCATGCCGGTCCGCAATGAGCTGCAGCGCGTTGTACCCATCAACCTCTGGTAGGCCGGTGATGAAGTCACAGGTCACAACCTGACCAGGGCCGTCTGGGATCTCGTTTGGCTGCAGCTGACCGTGCCGTTTGCCATGGATTGGCTTGCCTCGTCGACAGGTGTCACAGGTCTCAACATAGTTTTTGATGAACTGTGTCATACCCGGCCACCAGTAGTTGCGGCTTACTAGCTCAATGGTCTTCCACTGGCCTGGGTGCCCGGCGGGTGGTAGGTCGTGGTGCAGGCGAACAATATCTGCCCGTAGTGCGCGATCGTTGGGGACGTAGACCTTGCCTCGATAGAGGAGAAGACCTTGCTCGACGTTCCAGTCCACCAGATCATTCTGCAGCCGTGCTGGCCCGAGTTGTTCCACCTTGCGCAGTGCCTCTGCCACCTCTTTCTCGCGGTCTCCACACTCTCGGATCCGACGCAGAAGTGACTTCTCCGGTACAAGGGCCAGATGTCCACGTCTAGCAGCCAGAGAGCGGAAGTGACTAGGCTGTAGCACCGTGCGACCTTGGTTGTCATCTGCGTCATCTCGCTGGTGGTCAGGGCGACGGGATAGTGCATCTGCTCGACCGTTAGATGTGCCCGGTTTGTGTGTGATGACGAAGTCAAAACGAGAGAGGTAGAGAGCCCATCGAGCCTGCCGTCTGGTGAGGTTCTGCGCCGTACGCCAGTATTCAAGATTCTTGTGATCTGACTGAATCTCGAATGTACTGGGCAGTCCTTCGAGGTAGTGGCGCCACGCCTGGAGGGCACGAATGATTGCGAGCATCTCTTTGTCATAGATCTCGTAGTTGCGCTCAGCATCATTCATGGATTCGGAGTGGAAGGCAATCGGGTGCCACTTTCCATCCTCCCCCTCCTGCGACAGCACCGCTCCTGTGGCAAACCCAGAGGCGTCGACTTCCACTCGTGTGGGACGGTCCGGGTCGTAGATGCGGAGTACGGGACTTGTCAGGAAGCACTGCTTCAGCTCCTCAAATGCCCGCTGCTCCTCCTCTCCCCATTGCCAAGGGACATTGCCGGTCAGCCTGTCTAGAGGCTTGCAGATGGCGCTGAAGTTCCGGATGAAGCGACGATAGAAGTTCGCAAAGCCGCGAAACTTCCTGATGTCTGACACATTGCGGGGAACTGGCCAGTCTGCGATGCCCTTGACCTTCACCGGGTCCATCTCGACCTGGTTCTCGGACACGAACATCCCGAGGTACTCCACTTTGGTCTGCTCGAATTCGCACTTCTCTGGTTTACAGAACAGGTCATGCTCCTTCAGACGCTTCAGGACCTCTCGGACAAGGGTGCGATGTTCAGCAAGGTCATTCGTAAAGATGAGGATGTCGTCGAGATAGACGGTGACCTTGCCAAGAACGATGAGGTCCTTGAAGATGTCGTTCATGAATGCAGAGAAGGTGCTGGGGGAGTTGGCCAGACCAAAGAACATGACTGTGGGCTCATAGAGTCCCCGGTTGGTCACGAAGGCCGCTTTCCACTCGTCGCCTGTCTTTATGCGAACGTTGTTGTACCCCCAGCGAATGTCGAGCTTCGTGAAGTACTTGGCCTTCTTGAGTCGATCCATCAGTTCCGAAACCAGCGGCAGCGGGTAACGGTTCTTAATGGTGATGTCGTTCAGCCTCCGATAGTCCTGCACAGGGCGAAGACTGCCATCCTTCTTTTTGACGAAGAAGAAGGGGAGGACATCGGTGACTTCGACTCACGAATGTAACCCTTGGCCAGGTTCTCTTCAAGAAACTTATCAAGCTCGACTTGCTCGTTCGGGGATAGAGGGTACACCTTGGAGTGGAACATCTTGGCATCGGGAACCAGCTCGATAGCATGATCATAGGGGCGATGGTTGGGCAACCGTTCTGACGCCTCCTTTGAAAACACACTAAGGTACTCATGGTAGTGTTCCGGCACCAGTTGTTCGATAGGACGAGCTGGCCCCCGTTTCTGGTACTCCTGTTCCGCGAGCTCCTGGGAATAGGTATGGCTCGCAGAGACAAAGAGTTGAGGAGCGCCTTGTAGGCTGCGCCCCTCCATCCAGGCATCCAGAAGGGTTTGCTCAGATCCATCCCACTCCTCCTCATTCGGCAATGGTGGCTCATTAATGTCCTCCACCTCTTCGACCATCACCGCTGCACACACCCTGCCAATCTTCTTGGCCTTCCGGACCCGATCTGAACGTGAACGCGCCGTGAGCCTGACCTCCGTATCACGCGTCACAGTTGCAGCAGGTTCCGGTGCCTTCTTACTAGCATGGCATGTTGAAGGGCAGCGGGATAGGCGCAGCGAGCCACGTTCCCAGTCAATCTCCGGATTGTGCTCGCGCAGCCAGTCAAGGCCGATGATCACATCCTCGTCACCTACGTCTGTCACCATAAACACCACCTGCTCCTGGTGGTCCCCGATCGTCATCCCTAGCACGGCTACCTCTGCAATCGTGCCATCGCGGTTCTCTGTACCGTCGATGTTGTATAAACGGATGGGGGATGCTAGCTTCCGCGTAGCAACACGGTTCTCCTCCACAAACCGTCGATGCAAAAACTTTGTAGTGGCCCCACTGTCAACCATGGCCACCACATCCTTCTCTTGCCGCTTGCCGCTCAGTCGTACTGGGATGTGGAAGTGTTGTCCATCATGATTGAGTTCATAAATAAACGACGATCCCAGTACAGCATAACGACTATTGGTACATGAGCGTGCGCGCGCGGCATCTAGCGCAGCTCGAATCAAAAACCCTCCTTCTCCTTCATCGTCGTCAGCGTGGCAATGCGCTCCTCCAGTGCCTTGAGCTGCAACTGAAGGGCGACCACCTCATCCGACGTCGTGGAGGATGATGAGGAGGCTGCGGCGCGTTGACCGCCTTTCCTCTCCGGGCATTGGGCGGCCCTGTGACCGTTTCGTCCGCAGACGAAGCAACCGGTGGGACCGGAGGTAGGAGGACGTTCCTTATTCGCAGCTACCTTCTCGCCGCGTTTTGGGAACTTCCCGGTGCGAGGTCGCTCCTCTGACCGTCGTGCCAGGTGCTGGTCCATCTGCAAGGCAACCGTCTGCATCTTGACAAGGGTAGAGATGTCGTGAGCAGTGGTGGCGAACTCGTCCTTGATGCGATAGGGGAGTCCTTCACGGTAGCGCTCGCGCTTGTCGTCATCGGAGAACCCAGTCCGAGCAGCCACCGCATTGAACTCAGCAGTGTACTCCTTGACCGTGCCAAGCCTGTGCGAAGCCTTGCAAAGCTTGACCAGTTCAGCAGTGGCTGCCTCCTTGTCATCTACGGCGCAGAAGTGGGCCTTGAACGCATCTTCGAATGCAGCGACATCCGCCCAAGGAGTAGTTGTGGCTGCCGTGATGATATGCGGCCCGGCCCAGCTTGCAGCATCGCCTGTGAGGCGGTTCAAGACGACCATCCAGATCAGGTTCGCGGTTACTCCTGCCCTGGTGGCAACTCCGTGATAGGCTGTGGCGCTGCTGATGAAGGTGAGGCCTTCCTGAGCATTCTTGCCATCGTACTCTCGAGGCAGTAGACTGGCAGGAGCTTGGTGACGTCAAAAGGAGCCGTCATGGTAGGGAGAGTGGGGGTGGTGGGTGGCGGTGTGGTGGGGTGCGAGGAGCCTTGCGACGGAGCACTAGGGGTAGTTGTCCGCGAAGGGTTCCGTGGAGGAAGAGGTGGTGGGGAAGTCCGAGGCGGGGAGTTGAGGACGATGTCAGGTTGTCGTCCCTCCGGCTGGGACTGAGGAGGTAGTGCCGAGGTGGTGGCAACTGGACTAAAGGATCCTGATGCTCGACGTTGCAGGCGCTCGCTGGCAAGAACAAGCGCGGTGGGAAGAGGGATACGGGATCCACCAAGTGGAGACTCGGTGGGAGGTGTATTGGTGCGGCTAGGAAGACGGCTAGGTGGGCGAGTGCCGGGTCTGCTGGATGAAAGGCGGACTGCTTCACGTAGCGGACGTCCACTAGCAGTAGTAGCAGCAACCGGTCGTTCTAGTCGCCTTCGAATGAGAGCCTCCTGTTCTGGGTCGGTGCGGACGTGGGGTGCGAGGCTGTCCCAGTCCCAGTCCCGAGCAGAAAGGCGTCGGTTGAGGCACGGCTGTTGCTCGCAGATGAACCACTGGTTCGCGCGTACGTCCCAATGCTGATCTTCGTGGGCAGTTGCGTGGAAGGCGTGGTACAGCTGAGGGCAGCGTAACGGGGGTGGGTCACTGTCCAGTGTGTAGAGGTCGGTGTCAGGTAGAACACAAGTTCACCTGACCTTCGCCTGTCAGTGGACTCAAAGTCGTACTGCACAGCGGTGGGGGTCCAGGAAGGTAGTACCGCGCACGTAGGTTATAGAACCAACAGCGACAGATACAGCTCAACACCAGGCGCGTGGTTATAGAACCAGCGATCAACCGATGGAGGGTGGGGGGGGAGGAATACGCCAGTGCTCGTGTTGAAGTTTCGACCTAATGTTACGACTGATCGTCGAGGGGGATCAGGGAAGACTCACGAGACGAGCAGGGGCGTCGACGAGCACTTGTGCAGCGAGAGCGGAGCAAGGCTCGATGATCAGGGCTGGGGACAAGATGTATTGAGAGAGGTATCTACAGAGCGAAGTACAGCTTGGCTTACCTGGGGACAAGAGGTCGAAACTGAGGGTCCCCAGGTAGCGCTGGTGGTCTTATATACATGAGGGAACAATAGTGTCAGAAGACAATAGCGTGAGAGACATCATGGATGAAGACAATAGCGTGAGAGGGACCATGGGAATCATGGTGATCGAACAATAGGATGACTGGGAAAGGAAATGAATAGTACCGGGGAGGCTGTTCGTAACAATAGGCATTGCATACTTGGCACCCATGTGTATCCGCACACCCGGCACAGGATGCAGGTGTCCCTGGGGGCCTATGGGCCCATGGGAGACGCAGGACCCATGTGGGCCTCCTATCTGTGCGTTTAACCCGGGCATAACTCTGGTTCAAGTGCTTCCTCGGTGCCCAAATCTTGACACCTCGCTCTCCCAATAAATGTCTACCACTGCATGTGTAGGTGAGGGTCTCTGGGGCAGTAGGTCATCAGCTTGCAGGCCAGCTGCAGGCTGCCTACTGCTATTTGGCAAATTGCTAGATAACCGCTCTTCCGTTTGGCTGGCAATTGGTGTTCCCACACATACATAACCCAGTAGCATACAATACAACCTCACGGGGGCCGTGGCGCGCACTGAAAACAAAATTGACCCATGTGGTCCTGCCACTTTTATGCCTAAACACCCTCCCCAGATCGAAAGTGCATCAAATGACCCTAGATAGGTACTCATAGCACTCCTACACCATATGAGCTGTGCCCGAAGTCACATACACCCTCTTAAGGGCCTAGGGGGCGGCTATGTAGCACCGACGGGCGCTACCGCGCCCCATCAGCCATAGCTCGAAAACGGGTCCGCCAATATGGCTAATTGTATTTGTGAAGACTCTCCTATGTATGTCCTATATGCATGCCAAATTTCAGGCCGATCGTCCAACTATCACCGGGGAGATGTCTGGGCACAATGAGTCTAGATCAATCGTTAGCGGTGCGTCACGTGTCACACGGCCCTCCGCCGTCCCTTATTTTGGCCGCTGTCACAGGTCACTGCGGAGTCTGCCGCTTGTGATGGCCACAAATCGGGCATTAAAGTGCCCAAAGCGGTAATTTTGCGGTGCCTCCGGTGCCGCTCAGCCACTTGTCACACCTCATGCGGTCCTCCGCCACTCCGCCGCTATGGACCGACACTGTCACATGCCGAACCCCCGCCGCTAACGATTGATCAGTACAGTATTGCTTCCTGGTGTAGCTGACATCCATGAGAGCCTGAAAACTCCTTGATTACATCAGGAAATAGATAATTCTCCTGCGGGAGACGCCGTCTCCGCAGGCTCCAGCCGAAGGTGGGATCTCCAGCCGAAGGTGGGATCTCCAGCCGAAGTCATGTCCCTAGTCCGGCGGACTTGAAGCAAGTAAAATCGTCAGTAAGCGGCAGCAGGACACACCTGCAGTCGAGCAAAATTGCCATACATATGCTGCAACCCGCGTCATTGCACATTTGTATGGCATACCTGTCTCAATTTGTCTCCACCCGGTCTCCTGCAGGAGATCACCATCTCCATCAGGCACCGGACAGCCACTCAAACTCTCTGGCTCCATTGGCTCCATCACGCACTTGCAGGAGCCGATGGAGCCAGATGCATTTCCTGATGTATGCTCAATTGGCCTTCAAATACATCTATGTATCGCTTCAAACATGCCCTGGACTCTCCAAAACCCCCAAAGGGTATGCACCGGATGACCGTCCGAAAGTGCATTAAGACCCTCGAGACCCCCCTCCCCCGGATACCCACGGTCTCGGCATCTCCCGGTGCCACCCTCTTGTGAGTGGTTCTGTCTTGGTATGGGCTTATCTTGATGGACTCTTTTGTTTACTTTATGTCACTCGTTGAAGTCGTTTACACTAGATTCGCTGAGTGGGCGTGTTGAAAGACGTCCTTTAGACCGTACTTACATCTCACTAGTTACAACTACTTACAACCTACTTAGTTCTTTTCTTACTCGACTTCTAATACATTTCTTACTTGATCCCTTACATAATCACACCCTCTATCCTTTCGAGATTTTCGTCCCTCTTCCTCAGCTGTTCACACTAGGTGCACACAGACTGAGTCCTAACAGTATCATCTAGCCGCTCAATAGTTCCAACGAGCGCTCCCAAAGCCGAGCCGGGCTCGGACATCACTAAATGTCAGGCCGCCGAGCAGGGAGCGGGAGGAGGCGCTCTGTGGACATAGGACTCCTGCAATAGTCGGGCAGTCGGAGAACGTGTGAGAGCTTGCACCTGAGTCCGCGAGTTGAAAACCTGATGTTTCTCAGCTTGTGTCACGCGCGGATGAAAGGATCGGGCTGAAGCTCAGCTCGGCTTAGATTCACAGTCTGTCTTCGACAAATAACCATCCTATTGATTCCCAGAACGACCGACAGTGAATCATACCACTGAGAAGGTCATCAGCGCGCCGTGCTCACCACGCGAAAGAATCAGTTCAACATACCGTCGAAGCCGAGACTCCAGAGGATCCGCAGCTCCCGACACCTTATGAGCAAGCAGTCTTCGCCGAACTGCTGTATATCCGCCTTGATGTCCTCCGCCACGACCCCGCGCTTCACCACCGGGCAGTCGTGCGCCTCCGCCTTGTCGAAGCCGACGAATCGGGCAACGGGAGCGGGCGGAGAGCCGAGTGCGATGGTCCGCGAGAGGTACACGATGTCGTTGTGCGTCACCCCGGCAGCGTGCAGCTTGTATGCTGCGACTAGCATATCCTTTCTGCAGGGCGAGTCGTGAGCAATTCGTCGCGGCGATCACTGGTGGATGTCAATCACGCACGCACCGGACTTCTGCAGATTGGAAGCAGACGCCATCTGGCGACGGGCCGCAGTATTCCTCGAGCAGGACGTGCGCGAGCTCGCCGTCTACACGGCCGATGTACAAGCCGTAGAGCCGGGGAACGATCGTGCCCTGCAGCGCTTTCAGCTTTGTCTGGTAGATCTCCACCTCCTGCGCAAGCGACGGGATGCACGGGTCCCACGCGATCTTGCACACGGCGATGCCGCACGGGACGTCGTGCTCGTTCGAGAGCTCGACTTGGTACACTCGGATCTGCGGCCTCCTGGTTGGGAGGCGGTTTGTGACCTTCGCGTTGAGAACCTGCTCGCTCGAGCGTTCAGAGTGTCCCGGGAGACCGCCGCTATCGGCTCCGGATGTCGCTACTAGGGTGAGATTCCGCACGGTAACTTCGGAGCTCCCTGGGTCGGTGTCGCTGGACTTGACCGTGCCTCGAACGAAGTCGGGGAATCGCAGGATGTCCATGACGACTGTGTTGGATAGGATGATAGGATCTGTAACGAGGAAGAGAAGCGTTCAAGTTGAACATTGCAGTCGCCTGAGATTATAGCCCGCGTCGGGACCGCCCATTACGTATCGTGCGAGCGATGACGGCAATCACGGTCAGACCGTCTACGACGGTACTACGAGCGTAGTGCACGAGGTGACTCACCTGCTCTCTAAAACCAAGTTGTTCGTTCGCTTGGGGCAGGCCAGTTCAGGTCAAGAGTGCGAGCGGGGGCCTTGTATGGGGCAGACGGCGGAACAGCCTGAGACGAGGGAGGGAGAGAGGTGAAATGATCATGAGGGATTGGACGGCGACTGCAGATTTCGACACGTGGACGGTGAGCACTTGAGCAGTCTCGTACGCCGCACGTGCCGAGGCGAGGGTCCCGTCCTGTGCCCACGTTGGAATGCCCCCCGTTCCGCGTCGCACATTCCAGTAGCCCGTCGCACATGGGACGATGATTCTGCACGATGCAAAACGGGATGGACGTACGAACCTCTGACCTTGACGCAAGCCTACCATCTCCTCGCCCTTCCTCTCTAAGGTAGTAGCGGGAAAGCGACGTAGATGTATCGCTGTACACAAGTAAGGAGACACACGAAATATCTATGAGCCAGGACTCGCCTGTTGTCAACGCAGAGCAGCGAGCTCAGGAATCCGAAGCATCAGGGATTGGGCAGGGCTGTCGGCTGCGATGGTGGACAAGAAGAGTCGGAGAAGTTCGAAGGACGCCCCGCGGGGATGCCGCGGCGTAGGGAAGCACAATGTCAACGAGAGACATGAGGGTGCGGAAGATGCGTCCGGCGGATGAGGAGTGTTGTATGATAAAGGCATCACGGGAGCATTCGTCGGTGGCGCGAGCAAACTTAGCTCTGCGCATATATCACCGAAGTGCGAGAAGCGACGGTAGCACTTGGCTTGCTCGACCTTGGAAGCGACCTTGGTTTTCTTCAGCGTGATGTTCTCCTCCTGCAGTATCGGCGGGAAGCTCCTCGGATACGTCAGCCAAAGATCTATTGGCAAGCTGCTCAAGCTGGGTCACCATTTCTTTCGCGAGCCCGTCGCGCATTCCAGTTTCTGTATCGCGCAGGACATCCGAGTCAGTACTGTACACTTCCACTGCCGAGATATAGCGAGAACTGTACGGGAGTCCCGAGCTTACCCCGAGTGGGTCTGTCCAGCAGTCGGCACACGGTGTGACGGAAACGACCCAGAAGAGCAGCTGGAGGTCATCGTGGATCGAAAGCAAAACCGCGACACTGAGCCGCCCGAGCCTGTCGCGTCCTGTCACGCGTCGTATCGCGTGCAGTCACGGCATCCGCTCACTCAAGTTCACGCTCTCTTTCTTGCGAAACTTCGTGCAGGCTCCAGACCGCACTGGAATTTCCATGACGAATTTTGCATCTCCTCCGTTGAGACTGCACTTGGACGCTCTCTTCTATCGACTTGAATTTCAAACTCGACCGAAACGAAACACGAGCGTACAAGCAGCCCCGAAAGCATAACAGTACACAGCAATGTATTACAACATAGATCGTCACACCCCCTCCTCTCCCCTCTCGCAGCCCTAGTCTACAGCCCACGTCTAGCTCCCCTCGCCCTCGTCCTCGCTCTCCCACTCGGACAGATGCAGCCCCAGCTCGCGCACGCTCGACACCGCGATCAACAGCGGATGGTTCGCGTCCAGCGTCCGCAGCACCTTCGCCATATCCTCGAGCGCAAAGTCCTCCATCTCCTCCACGAGCATGATCTCCTCCTTGTCCTCCGCGGGCCGCGCCGCGCGCGCCTTGCGCTTGTCCGCGAGGCTCTGCAGCTGCCGCTTCGTCGCCTCGAGCAGGCCCGCGTGCAGCTCCGGCGCGAGTGCGCTCGGGCCCCCGATCACTAGCATGCTGTCGAGGAAGCACTTGAAGAGCGACGCGAGGAAGGACGCGTCGGACTCGTTCCCGATGCAGTTGATCACTTGCGAGAAGGTCGCGGTCACCATTTGCTGCGTGAGCGTGCCGCTGTGCTTCCCGCACGAGAAGAGGACGGGGATCAGCCTGGAAAGCGAGTCAACATCGGCGAGATCGAACGAAGGACATAAAACGGGACTCACATAGCGCACGCCTCCTGCACGCCGTCGTGGATGTAGAATCGCAGCCCGGGCAGCGCGAGCTCGAGCACTTGCGAGACGTACGGCCCAAAGCGCGCATTGAGCGTCGACGCGTGTATGAGCAGCGTCTCAAACGCCTGGCACTTGTCCTCGAGCGCAGACGTCTTCACGCCCACTTGCCGGCCGTCAAGACTGATGCTCTCCCAGCCGTCGCGGTCTTCGTGCTCCTCTTCGTCGTCTTTGCCTCGGAGTCAGAGCGACGAGCAGGGAGCGGGTAAAGGCGCGAACTACGCACCGTATATTGAGATGTCGGCTTTCGAGCTTGCGACGCGGAGGAGCGGGGGCATGACGACCGGTAGGTATGGCTCGAACTCCTCGCCGAGAGCTTGGCAGACCTTCGCCCAGGTGGCAATGAGGAAATGGCTGAGCATCGTGTCGCCCGGGTCGACAGGGCTATCTGTGAAAAGAAGTCAGAGGGGTGCGATGGACACCTTCATAGCGACTCACTTTGTATCTGCATGAGCAGCTCGACGAACGTTCTTGAGTCCGGACGGAAGACGTCGCGGCCAACCGCGATAGCTACGAGCGACGATCAACGAGGTGGATGGGGGAATCGCACTAACGGAGACGCACCGATGAGACCCGCGCACTCCATAGCCTTCACTCGCAACTTCCTGTATTCGGGCCCATTCGCGTTCTGCATGACGTTCAGCAACAACGGCATAATCGACGAATAATGCTACATCCATAAACGCACTGGTCAGTATCGTCATCACAGCACCAGAACGGTGACGGACATACCTTGGCGAACGTCGCCTCGCTCGCATCCGCGACCATCGCAAGCGTTGTAATCACCTGCTCCTGGACGTACCGCTTCGGCTGCTTCGACGCGTCCGTCGCAGCCGGGTTGAGCAGCTTCAGCAGGCGCTCGACGATCGAGTCCAGGTACGGGATGAGCGTGTCACGCTCGACGCCCTCGCAGAAGTTGATCAGCGCCGCCGCCGCGTGTGCGTGTACTCTGCGTTGATTCAGGTCGATGTGGGAACGAGAGACGCGGATACGATGGGAGGGACGTACCGGGCTTCGGGGGCTTCGAGCGCGGGGATGAGGGCCGCGAAGATGGGGCCGTGGAACTTTTCCTGTACCACTTCCTGCACAGCTATGAGATGAGGTGTCGACGATAATCAGAGAAGACGATGCGAACCTCGAGATCTGTGCAGAGCTGTCCACTAGAGTATCTGTGTTAGACCGAACTCGTGATATTAGCTCAGCTCGAAGACTTACATGCACTGGCACGCCGCATAGCGCACGCGTGGATGTGGATCGCTAAACGCAGGAATGACGAGACTGCGATGGATGTAAGCGCACCGTCGGACCAGAGGAGGAATAGAGAAGAGGACAGTCGACGCACTCGATGACCTTACCAAGTTCGCCCTGCATGACCTTGCTCGTTCCCTCCGCAATAGACGCAATAGCCATCAAGCCCGCATGTCGTAGCCGCCAATCATGGCTCGCAAGCATAGCGGGGATGAACGTGAACGCAGGCGGGAGGACAGCCTGCCCGCCCAGCGCACACGCGACGCGATCGAGCGACTGCTCGTACGTGTGCGGGTACGAGTCGTCCGTCGGGTCCTCCGCGGGGTCCGCCTCGAGCCACGTCTCCGTGTCGTCCTCCGGGATCTCGCCCATGCCCTCGAGGCACCCGCGCACGACGATCTCGACCCACGCCGGCTCACCGCGCAGCATCCCGGGCTTGCTCTCGCTGAGCGTCGTCATGAACTCGAGCGCCGCCTTCCGCACCTCGTCGTCCTCGCCCACCGGCTCCTTCTCCGCGTCCCCGTTCGTGCTCGTGGCGACCGGCGGGAACGCGAACGAGCTCCCGCCGCCGGGGTTCGGGCGCGCGACCGTCGGCGTGGGCCCGGCGTCGACGACGGGCAGCAGCAGCGACGGGAGGAACTTGAGCAGCGCGGGGATATGCGGGCGGAAGAGGTGCGCGTTCGAGCCCGCGAGCTCGGTGAGCACGGACAGGAACGCGGGCTGCTGCGGGCGCGGGACGGACGGGAGCGTGTTCAGCATCGGGTAGAGCAGCGCGAGGGCCTGCGCTTGCGCGTTGATGTCCAGCGCGGTGAGGAACGCGACAGATGCGCGCAGGGATGCTAGCCGGACCTAGCGAGGACGGAGTCAGCATCTGGAGCGTAGGCAACGGTATAAACGAGACACAGCGATTCAGCCTCTCTGTTTCGACGCAAACGCACCGCAGCAGTGAGACTCGTACGTCGAGACGAAGCGGGGATGTCTTGCATCGCACATGGAGCACTGTGTATGCGCAACACACACTTGGGCAGGAGCATGGAGACATTCGTGCACACTGCGCACCGCAAAGCAAGGCCGCCGAACGCGTGAACCCTGCAACCGGGGCAAGGACGCGTCGTCGGGAGGGACCTTGTCTGAAGTCCGAGGAGACGGGCCTGCGCGGGGGTGCGGCACTGTCGTAGCGTGAAGTTTCGAAAGTCCGCGAGTCATCGCTACCAGATCGCGCTTAGCAGAGCTCGAGCATGTCGTAGCACACGTCGGTGGCTGCATCAGCTGTATGCTTTCGGATGTACGAAAACTGTACGCGAGCACGACGATAAGAGACGCGTGCCAAATCACTCATGAAGTATGTGCGCAGGGACCCGGTCGACGGGGAGACCATCGTCAGGAATAACGGCAGCACTTGCGGAGGAGAAGACGAGTGGGAGGGTAGACCCGCGCGAACGACAAAGACACCGCGCGCGCAGCCGGGGAGAAGGACGCCCGATGATGATATGGGGCGAGGCGTATCAGAAGCAAGAAGGGGGCACCGGAGCATGATAGCACCGGTGCATAGCGACAAGAAGACAGGGAACGCGACTCACCTCGGTGCTCTGGGGGTCCTGGAGTCCCTTCTGCAGAATTGCTACGACGGCATCCGTTTGAAGGTCGATGATGAGATTGGGGCAGCCAGCGAAGACGCGGAAGGCGGCCTCGCGCGTGAGGACGTCGGGGCTGTCAGCCATGGCGAAGACCTGGGGCTGGAGAGCGGGCCAGGGATGGCCGCGCTTCATGGCATTGTTGGAGAGATCGGTGACGGAGTCGACGGTCTTGCGGCGGACGACGGGGGCGGGCTCGTAAAGGAGGGAGTGTAGGAGGATGCGCTGGAGGGTATGGATGGCCTGGGAGCCGAGGTGGTCGTAGAGGGGGACGCGTTGTGCGTTTGCGGGGCGGAAGAGAAGGCGGCGGAGGAGGACGAGCGAGAAGGAGCGCATCTTCGGGCGCGCGCGTGAGCGAAGCCAGGGAGAGAGGGGCGGGGACTCACGAGCTCGGTGTCGGCAGAGGTGGCGAACTGCGCGATGGCGAGGAGGTAGAGGTCGGGGGTGTGTGCGAGTCTCTCGTCGACGGCCTGCTCGGCGCTGGGCTGGGTCAGCGGGGATCGATGCACGGAGGCGCGACGTACCTGTGGCGGAGGGCATTGTCGCCGAGGACGAGGTTGGAGAGGATCTGGGTGATCTCTGCGGTGACCTCTGCGGGGACAGCGACGTCGGCCATGGTGGATGCGTCCAAGACAGAGAGCAGAGGGCGGGCTGATTGCCTCGCCACGTGGGGCGCAGGGTTAGGGTTGCCTCGTGCTACCAGCCGTCCCGCTCTCGCTTCTCTCTCCTCGCTCTCCCAGCGCACGACTTACAAATTGTCATTAGCAGGTTAGTGCGCTGTGCTCGGTCTCGCTGTCGTCTGCCCCGCTCGGTTATTGCTCACCGTCATTCTCCCAACCCCTCCCAAGACGCGCTACCTCCGAGTCTGTCTGCCCCGCGATACCCGTTCTGTCTCGATGTACCGCTCTCCTGCTATTTGATGTCTGCTCAACGCCCTTCAGTCGCACCTCATGCATTGTGGCCGATTGTCTACCCGCTTCAGATCGTCCGAGTGGATCCTGCCTCGTCTACACCCTGCTCAGTCCCACGCTAAAGTTACTCCTCCTCCTCCTCCTCCTCCTCCTCCTCCTCTGACCTGCGGTCGTACGGGTAAGTGTTTGTGCATTGCTGACTTTCCTCGGCTCTCTACAGCTCTGTCCGACCTTCACTATAACAGACTTGCGCCGCACACGCTGCTGACAGCCTGCGCGTACAATTACCTCCCGTCTCTTCCCTCACAGTCCCCATACACACCACACGCGCAGTACGGTCGGCACCGTTCTGCGTCTAGGCTTCCGCCCTTCCTGGACGCGCTCCCTGCTCTGTCCTCCATCCCGGGCAATGTTCCATCAACTCTCGCGACACGCACCTCTTACCCTCTGTCTACCCAGTGTCTTGTCTGCATGTACAGCTCTCCGGATTTCGAGCTCTTCGACTGTACATCGCGTATTTGCTCCCTGACTAGTTTGTTCTCACCGCCCACAAGTCGCAATCCATAGCCGCTACCGATCGTAAAGCTCCCCGAGTGCGTTCCTCCCCCTTCCTCATATCAGGCCTCCTACCAGCGCCGTTCATGCAAACTCAACCTGTGTCCGCACACTCGAGCGACGAAGGTTACTGGTCATGCTCGCAATCCAAGTGCCATGCAGGCTGCCCTCGTCTCTATAGACTGCTCGACGCACCAACCACGGCAGCACGCACGGTAGCTAAGTACTGGCAACAGATTGCGAGGGGTCCATGCCTCTGGTAAGTGCTCGTTCTCCGTCTGCCCGGCTCGCTCCGTCTGTCTGTTCTTGCCTCCTGTCGCCTTCGCTGTCCCTTCCTCGTCGTACACGGTCGTACACGTCCTCGCGCACTCTGGCCACTCGCATACCCGCGACAGTCTCTCGGACGCATGTACGGCACTTTTATGTATCGCCGAGGCTCCTTGAACTTCTCTCCGATGGTGAATGCATACATCACATACCTCCTCCCTGCGTTCAATCCTCGACGCGTCGCAACCCATGGCCGTCTCCTCATTCTATCTCGAAGATGTCTCCGAGTCGGCCCCTTGCGTCGGCCCTGCCTCACCCCCGACCGCAATTCCCCAACCTGGACCGGCCTCCTCGAGCGACGAATGCAACAGCTTGATCCACATGCATTGTCAAAATGCCTCTCGCCGGCCGCGAGCTCCACATCTCATCATCCTGACTATCACCTACCGCTATATACGCCAGCACACAGACAGGTACGTCTGCTCCCATCTCTTGCGACTGCTCCCGCCATGTAAACTTCATGCCATCGCCGTGTGCATCCATCCCGTGCCTCTTCTAAACTTGGGTACGTGCATCCTTCCCCCCGCTCGAGCGTGCTCGTCTCGGACAAAAGGGACCTCAGCCTCAGAAAATCCGGTCGTCGGTCTTCCGAATCATTCATCTTCTACGCCCTCAATCCCCCGCACTCGGTCGCTGCACGCCCCGATGGCAGGTCTATTGCTATCACATGTCTGCGACGCTACGTCAATACCCAGCAAATGTCCTCCCGGTCCGCGCCCGACTGTCACCATCAACGAGTCGCCTCTGTTCATCCTCTTGAAGGTCTCTCTGTGAGTGTACCTCCTCCCGGCTCGTCTCAGGTCGCCGCCGCTCGCACACTTGGGCTAATAGTCGAGACTACCAGCAGGGGATCGCTCGTGCGCGATGCACCGCCGGCACGCCTCCCAAATTCTCGCGCAACTCGAACTTGCAACATCATCGGTGACACTGACAGTAGTAGTGACCGTCCCATCGTTCGCACGATACGTAACGGGCGGTCCCTACGCAAGCCATATTCTCAGCGCAACACCCACTCTTACCCTGAACGCTTCTCTTCCTCGATACAGCTCCTACCCAACACAGTCGTCATGGACATCCTGCGATTCCCCACTTCGCTCGAGGCACGGTCAAGTCCAGCGACACCGACCCAGAGAGCTCCGAAGTCACCGTGCGGACTCTCACCCTGGCAGCGACATCGGGACCCGATAGCGGCGGTCTCCTGGGACGCTTTGAACGCTCGAGCGGGCACTGGCAGGTTCTAAACGCGAAGGTCACCAAACGTCTCCCGACCAGAAGACCGCAGATCCGAGTGTACCAAGTAGACCTCTTCGACGAGCACGACGTCCCGTGCGGCATCGCCGTGTGCAAGATCGCATGGGACCCGTGTATCCCGTCCCTCGCGCATGAGGTGGAGATCTACCACACCAAGCTGAAAGCGCTGCAAGGCACGGTCGTTCCCCGGGTCTACGGTTTGTACATCGGCCGCGTAGACGGCGAGCTCGCACACGTCATGCTCGAGGAGTACTGCGGCCCGTCATCAGGTGGCGCCTGCTTCCGATCCGAAGAATTCCGGTGCGTGCGTGTCCGACATCCATAAGATAAGTAACTCTGAATGCTTACTACGTATCGCCGGATGTCGACCACGGATTGCTCGTGACTCGCCCTGCAGAAAGGGCATCCTAGTCGCCGCATACAAGCTGCACGCCGCCGGGGCGACGCACAACGACATCGAGTACCTCTCGCGGACCATCGCGCTCGGCCCGCCGCCCGCTCCCGTCGCCCGATTCGTCGGCTTCGACAAGGCGGAGGTGCACGACTGCCCCCTGGTGGAGAACGGGGTCGCGGCGGACGACATCAAGGCGGATATACAGCAGTTCGGCTACGACTGCTTGATGTGGGATTGCCAGGAGCTACGCATTCTCTGGAGTTGTCTCGGCTTTGGCAGTATGTTGGGCTGTTTCGTTCGCGTGGTGAGCACGGCGTACTGACGACCGTTTCAGGAAATTGATTCGCTGTCGGTCATTCTTGTTACTAGTAGATAAGCATTGGTCGGGGAATGACCGCGAATCTATGGAGACTTCACCCCGATACTCCCTTAGGCGCACGACGCTAGACCTCTAGCGATGACCGTTCAGGTTCTCTACTGATCCTTTTGCTCGTTCGCGGTCTGACTTGACTTTGACTCGCGATTCGCAGCACAAGACCGGCCTGCCCCTCGGACCTCCTTGCCCTGATTCCTGTCTGCGACTCCCCGAATGTCGTGTGTACTAGTACAGTGTGGCCGCAGTGCCGCGGCACGTCTCGACTCGACTCGACCAGCTTTATACCCGCGAGCGCGCCCAGCCTTTGACAAGCTGAGGTCGCCAGCCAGTCCATACCAGCTGGACCGGCTGTGTGTGCCGAGGTCATCGAGCCCCGCCGTCCCAGTGCTACTAAAAAAGAAGACGTCGTCAGCACGTCTCGAGCTGCGTTCCCTGCGTACGTTGAAAGTGCGACGAACCTGTCAAGTTCAACCGTCAGCACTGTATGACGCTTCCATTATGAGGGTCCGTCGAGGATTGATGGGGCAGCGTGTAAATGCCAGGGACACCCGGGCAGCTCTCTCCGGAAGCTGACCGCCCAGGTCGAAGCTTTTCCGGTAATCCGACCAGTTCGAGACGTGATCCTTGAGACAGTTGTGTTGACTATCCTCCAACAGCTCCGCTACGGTCGCATCCGACTGAGAGGTAGCCGATACTTGACTATCCTCCAACAGCTCCGCTACGATCGCATCCGACTGAGAGGTAGCCGATAGCCTGAGGATGGCGTCGACTAGTACTGTCGCCCATACGGCGGTACGACTCGCGGGAGGCTGCGGCTCTCGGTCGAGCTTCGCAACACGATCACAAGTCCCGACCTGGATCACGATAACCCGCGTCCTCATGAAGCCCTTGTCGGCGAAAATGTACGCCGTCATCGGGCCCGATTGCTGGATCTTCAAACTGTTTGCCCCAAATTGCCGACGAAACTTTTGAATGTGAATTTCGTCGAAGCGGAACGGCGTATCAACGACAAGCTGCCCTGGCACAGCCGGGATGAATGGTGTACGGGGATCTGCCAACAGTAGCTGACCCGGAAGTCGATGAGGAGGCGGTCGATGCCTGATGAGGACCGTCTGCCAGGAACCGCGGGCGCGCCGTCCAAGAATCACGTATTCAAGGGATTTCTGTGGCGGTTCTATCCATAGAAGCCGAGAAGCATCAACGATGTACGATTTTCGGCGAGATGACGGTCCCGCCAGAGTGTCCGGGTCTTTGGCAAGGCAAAGCAGGAGACGGCTGGTCGGACGTGCGTGGTCTGCGGGCCAGGCCACCCCCTCCTCGCTACACCAGAAGAGATCCGCAAAAACAATGTTCTGGTATGTGATGATGGGAATATAGGCGAGGACTCCATGCGGAGTGACGGATAGCGACATGTCTTGGGCACCCTCGATATCGCGCCCTACAGACTCTGATATGTTTTGCTGCTGCGGTGGAAGGTGTAGTCGCCACACGTGTTGCAGAGGGACGTAAACGAGATTATGAGACCACACGAAAGCCGACGGCGCCCGAGCTAGGAGGCATGAGCGACTCGGGTCGTCCGTATGTGGATCGTCTGGCTCGATCCCCCATGCGAAGAGCGTTGTGTCCACCGACTGCCTCATGATCGCCTCTTGTAACCTCTGGAATGCATTGCCCCCCTCTCCGTAGAGTGCAGGCATGTGGACGTCGAATATTCCAAGAAGGCAATACGCTTCGTCCTCTAACCGCGTTGTCTTCCGCAGTCCTAACCAAGACATGCGCTGGGAGATACTGTATGTTGTGTGACTGATTTCGATCCGTAGCACGGCGGCGGGGATCCTCGTCGCCTTTTGGATGTCCGATGCGAACTCTGCTTTGCTTCGGAGGACCTCCCACGACTTGGAGACGAAAAGGAAGAAGCGGGGAGCGATGAGCTCTTGCAGCGTCCAACCACGCTGGAACCAGATGCTCCGCAGGAGGCGTTGGCGCCATTTGAAGTCGTCGTAGTCCTCTGGGCACTCCACATCCCGTAAATACCCGTAACAGATGCTCGAGAGGGCGTAGTAGCGGAACATGGAGTTAATAGCCTCCGAGAGCTCCGTGCTGCTCGTCTTGTCGATGCAGCAGGTATCGATCCACACCCACTTGTAGCCATGACTCTCGGCGAGCTCGCAGCACCGCCTGATCTTCTCGCACACGAAATCGCGAGGATTCGTGCCGTCCGAAGCGCACCGTTCCTGTATCTTCCGGACGTCCTGGAACGATTGCTCGGTCTTGTCCCATACGTGCGAGAGGGTTGCGTAGCCATCATCGACCTCCTCGGGCGAGGGAAACAAGTGGAGCTCTGCGCGATCGGTACTGAGGAGCCACATGGGTACTGATTCCTGCAGATAGGTAGCGGTCAGGAAACGGTTGCTCAGCACCAGAGGGAGTACTTACTTGCCGAACCTTGTACGAGGCTAGTACCCAAGCGCGTGGCGAGTAGCGATTGAGAGCAAATGCTCCAAGCGTAGGTGGTGAGTATGCTTCGGTAACGGGTTTGGGAGGGCTGCCCGAGATACGGTGGGAAGGGGCGGCCCAATCGCGGATACGTGATCTGTGAGATCAAGATGCGGAAGACCGGGGGCGCAAACAGCAGGAGTCAAGTACGAAGGTTGTTGTGCGTGCGGGTGTAGGTGCAGAAGCGATGGGGGAAGAGTGGGTCGTTGTTGGACGGAGACAGCATAAGATCGGCGCTATGATATCTGTTCTCACATGTTGCTCGCAGAATCAGCCGGCGCCAGTGGCTCCCAGCGATCCATCATCCATGCGCCGATAGAAGGACAACCACCTCAGCGCGCTCTGTGACGGCAGTCGCTGACCACACGAGACGCCCCGCCCTCGAGCGCGAATGAGATCAGTCGGGGTCGTACTTCAATCGCGGCGGCCTCGAACGCAGAGTCTTCACTCACCGGCTCCGTGTCTCTCACGAGGAGCGAGAACACTTCGAGATCGCGCAGACCGACAGAAACAGGACCTGGACCTGTGATGGGATACGTCAGCTCTGCAAGACCTAAAATTAGGGCACGCGGGAAACGGTCGCACATATGTATCTCAACTCCTTCGTTGGAGGCTCGGCGAGCTCTGATTGGACTCTGACGCGTTGACGACGCGTTGCGCATCGGCGCCGGGCGAGAACGAGCGCTTCTGTGTGGAGGTGAACACGCAGCGTCTTCACCTACACAGCAGCTGACTGGAGTGTGCCAGTGAAGTTGAGTGACGAAAAGGAGCGAGACGAGGTAGTGGCAGGAAGCAAGAGGCGTGCAGGATAGGCGCCCTGAGCTCGGGACGCATCTTGTCAACCTTATCGTTGAGCGGACTGTCGACAAGCCATTCTCTGAGAAATCTGCGCTCGTGGAGGCATGTTAAAGTCGTGCTATAGTTAGTATGTTACTAGAACTCTTCGAGTACGGATAATGCATCCCTCTCCAAGTCGGCATCCGTCGAATCCCGCACCCGCACAGTACTTAAGAGCACTTCGGTCGCGTTCTATGTACGTGCCACAGAGTTGTATATGTTATTCGAGGGTCCCGGCGATCTTGCAGACGCTCGGGCGGTGTACGATAACCTCATACACGAGGCTACTCGCCAGCGCCGTCCGCACGTCCGACACAAGTACGCGCTCCTCCGACCTGGAGCTTCTGTACAACATCGAGAACCGCCGTCCACGCTCCATGTCCCGCCTCCCTCTTCATCCGATCAGAAGGTGTGTGTTCCTCCCGCATAAAATAGTCTTCATCCGCGGCAGTCATCATGTGTTCGGGCAGCATCCGACACGCGCCTTGGACGTCGAGGCCCGGGAACAGCCGCCACTGGACCGCCCGACCAGTCGCCTCCGGATCAAGGATCTTCATGTTTTCCATGAGGTAGAACGACAGCCGTCTCAGAGCGCCCTGAAAAGGTAGCGTGTCGTCGGACAGTACGGCGGGAGTGTCGTCTAGGTGCGGGAGGAGGAGTGTGCGCAGGTGGGGACAGTGTTTTGCGAAGTGCGCGAGACCCTGGAGGGTGGTCGTGGACGTGGACATGCCACCGTCGAGTGCGAACGAAGTCAGACGCGGCCATGCTGTCGCAACTGCCTTGCACGAGGAGTCGTCAGTCACGAGTTGGGTGTCTCTGACGAGCAGAGAGAACGCCTCCAGATTGAATAGGCCAGATAGGGGCTCCACGAGCTGCGCTAGATGCAGGCTACCGGACGGTAGCTCAGGCGGCTCGGGCAGGAGTTCGAGCTTGAGCGACTTGAGCGACTGTACCATCGGGCCTATGACAGCAAACTCCCGCAGCCATGCAGACGACGGCGCGTGGGAGCATAACTCCAGTCTCTCGAGCGGAGAGATGACACATGCCAAGAACTTCGACACGTCCTCCGCGGCGTCGCATAGAATCGACAGTTCCTTGAGGGCGCGGAACCCCGTTGGAGTAGGGAGACCCGGGCGTCTGGATACGGACAGAGGAGAAAGGAGAGATGAGGACGAGGACGAGTAGCCTCGAGGCGGGCTTAGTCAGCAGACGCCGAGCTCAGAGAGCACGGGCACAGGGAGAGAGGAGGAGGAAGGAAACCACGACGACTGTACCTGCTGTACTCAGGATTTATCTGAGACTCGACTGCTCCACCGTGACAGAGAGTCGTTCGGTCGGAGAAAACTTGAGATCGATTCCTCGCAGCTGCTCGAGAGTAGTTACATTCGCGAGAGCCTGGACGGTCTCCGAATCGGTCAACTCGAGCGTGTCAACGTCAAGCCTGCGCAGTCTGTGCTTCAGTCCCTCCGCCGCCGTGTAAAGGGCCCGGGGGTACTCGAACGTCGTGAGCGTTAGATCATCGAGCTCTGGGCAGTCCGTGCACGCCGTGTCGATGAGCGTGCTGACTGCGTCTTCCTGCCGATATTCCGGGCCCCATCTTGCGCTGCGCCACCGACAGTGCAACTTGAGCTTCCTCAGGGACGTGAATAAGAGGAGGTGAAGCGACGTGTGACGGTAGGGATGGGGAAGCGCGTACGAGAGGGACTGCAGACGCGGAAAGAGGTCCGGGAACCGACCGCCGGACTTGCGCAGCAGAGAAGGCCACACGGACTCGCCGATGCGGGCGTCAGTGACGTCGTCCAGGCGAACCTCACGAACGAGCGCAGCATATCGACAGAAGCGCGTCCAATTCGCGGAGGATATCTCATCAACTAAGACCTGCAACGGGTCCTGTGAGATGGGCACACCAGGGAGACCAACACATACGTATTTGGACATCGCCGGCCGTGATTCTCCGGGCTCTTCCAACAACGGTTCCAGGACGTGCCATAACGGAAGGAGAGTCGGAAGAGAGGACCACAGGACGGCGAGAGCGGGGTCGGTGAAGGTGCTGCAGACGCGCGCTGCCCGTGCAAGAGTCGCCTCTTCAACGGCCGGTTCGTCTGCTTCCGCGTCGGTATCGTCGGGGATGCATGGCGGGCGAGAGAGGTGGGAGACGACAAGGTACAAGAGGTCGAGATTGAAGAGGACCCTATGCGACACTGACTGGGACATACCTGTGCCCGCATCCATGGTGGTCGATGGACAACGATGAGGAGGAGAGTTTCGGTTCGGAAGAGAGGGAGCCCCTGACCCCGCGCCGCAATCTCGATCATTACTCGCAAAATGGCTGTATTCAAGCCGCCTTGTGCATGGCACACTGAAGTTGAGAATGCGCTAGCGGCGGGGCGAAAAGGCGAGAGAGGAACTCAACCCATCGAGGCCAGGCAGAGGATGCGAGGTAGACGACTTCGTTTGGACAAAGAGAGTACGACTTCTAGGCTGCAGAGCCTTCGAGTGGGAGGAGAGGACGCATTACGAACAGACCGAAACCAGTGGCTCGATTTCGCGGGGACATTGATACTTATGTAATGCTGTGCATCCCCATAAGCCATATCCGCCCTGTCAAATTTGAACCACAAACCATGAATGCCCTTCTCTGTTCTCAAGCTCTAGTGCTTCTCAATTTGGACTTACTACACGCCATACTACACAATTTCGCCCGACAGGAGCCCTTGGCATCGCAGTGGCCCTCTAATCCAGACGAAAACAAACCAGGCGACCATGAAAAAGCACTCGCACGCGCCGCACGCGTCTGCAAGTTGTGGACGGAGCCTTCGCTGCGTATTCTCTGGAGATCTATGACGAGGCTGCTCCCACTCTTTCAAGTGTTGCCAACATTCACGCAAATCCCAACCAAGGCGCGATATGTAAGCTCGATTTTTTCTGACCCTTGCCCGCCGCTCATGATGGATTTTCACAGGTTCTCACCGGACGGATCACCCCCGAGCACTGGCAGCGATTCCGCGAGTACGCGTCCCGCATACGCGAGCTGCGCTACGACGGCTCGGACGACAACCTTCTCTCGAAGTCATCCGCCTTCCCGCACATCATGCATCGCTTGCAACACGAGCGCTCTCACCTCGCCCCCCGCATGCGAACTCTCACGTACGCGCTCGCCGGCCTGCATAAAACCTCGCTCCTCCTCCTGCTGTCCCCGACCCTCGAGAAGCTGGAACTCTGCTGCACGAACGTCACGGAAACAGGAGATTGGTCGAATGCAGCGCAAGGCGCCGCGTTGGACCTTCTCGTCGACGCGGTGTGCACCAGTTGCCCTTCCCTGAGAGAGCTCAAGCTGCGCTTTCTCAGGTCCCCGCTGCCTCTCCACACCGCGGCGACTGGACTCACGAACCTCAGGACCCTCGAGCTTCCAGATTCGCTCGAGATAACAGACATAGCGACGCTGCATGCGCTCGCCGCGCTGCCCCAACTCGAGGCGCTCCACGATCTACGTCTCAAGCTTCCTCGCGGACGCTCCTCCCCGCTTGTCGCCGGATTCCGCTCGCTCAAAGATCTCTCCCTTATCGGCGACGCCGATGATGTACTGAAGTTCCTCCAAAGCGTCCTGTCGTCACTCGAGAGAGTCGAAATCACTTCCTCCGGCCTACTGTCGAGCTGGCTCCGTGCGTATCGTAGTATTGCCCCTCTCCTCAAATTTGTCCGGGAGCTCGTCATCCAGCACGCACCCGTCGAACATGACTCGGACATATCAGAGGTCGAGATCACGGAGCTCCTGCAACCGCTCTTCCAGATCCGCAGCATGCAGTCCTTCTGCCTCGTACTCCGCACCGTCGGCCTAGTCGCCGACGACGACATGTTCGAGACAGTCGCGAAGTCGTGGCCGTGTCTTACCCAGCTCTGGCTCGACGTCGATCCCTCGCTCTCCACACCCACCTTCCTCACGCTCTCCGCATTCGCCGCGCACTGTCCCGCGCTCCGCACACTCGTCCTTCCGCACGTCGACCACGCGGCTCTGGCTTTCGTCATACACAAACTCAAGCCTTCGCATCCTCAGACCTCCCTCCGAAGGCTGTCGTTCTCTTCGACCGGGCGATTACGAATCGGCGACCCGAGGGCCGCGGCGGAGCTCCTCATCAAGATATTCCCGATGCTCGACGTGCATGCCTCTGCCATGCTTCCCCACCGTGCGCGAACGTTGGTGGACGAGGTACGTAGCTTCGCGTATCTCAATAGGGAGTTGCAACGAGAAGATGGGGCGGTTCTGTGGGGGAGTGTCTTGTCGGAGGTGAAGAACATCCAAGATGGCGAGCTACGGATCGAGGAGGGTTATTATACAGAGTTCATGACGTGATAACTACATAGTTCCTTTCTGTCTGCACCTACCCTCCACGCCCTCGGCAATGCACTTGTGGTGAGACGCGCAACCGCTGGTGAAGATGAGAGCGCATGATTCTGCGGTACTTCCCTGTACGCGCAAATTGGCGACCAAGACGGGCAGTATTTCATCCTCGCACGCAGATGTAATAAAAATGGTTCTGAAGTTTTCTGCGCGCGACTTAACCACACGAGCCAGCGCCAGCGGCGCGTCAACCAACAGGCGCGCCGTTCCGCCGCGCGTCGACGGCTCGTAATTGCCCTTTTCCTCCTTTACCTCCTCCTCCTCCCCCCCAGGTCTTTGCAACTCACCACCCACTTGCGCGCGCTATTGCTCTCGCTCTCTGTTCGACGACGCGCGATGTCGGCAGCAAACATCGCGGTGCGCAGCTCGCGCTCTCTGCGCATCATCGCACTCCCGCTCACCCGCGCTCCCCACAACCTCACGTACTACCATTTCGTGACTCCTCCAGAGATCAAGACGTCTAACTCGTGGGTGAACCGGGCTACTTCGAAGGCGTTGGATGTATGGAACGGGTTTGGGAAGGCCGAGGAAGAGAGCTGGAAGGTATGTACCGACAGTACCCGTTATTTGCTGTATTCATTGCCACGTCCACCTGCACACCGTCAAACCTATGACACGCCTCTGGATCAGTGACACATGTGTATTGAGACTAACGCCAGACTCTCTGTAGCGGAGAGCGTTCCTCACCGGCGAGCGCATAGCAGACCGCTTGGACTTCGAGGAACACGCGCTTCGCTCGCTCGACCCCTCCCTCGGTCCCAAACTCTCCAGCATACTCCCGCGTGGTTCAACTTCTAAGGCTCAGGATAACTCATCTGTGCGTATGTTATTGAAGGCTTTCTGAACCGATATTGACGCAGTATGCCCTTGCCATCTGTCTGCTTCACCTCATTCCCTACCTCCTCCCCCGCAAAACGCGTCTTTTCGGTCGTCATGATTCACGCAATGTAGATACCCCTCCTCTATCCCTCCTCTGTCCTCCCAGAGCCCATACCTCACCTACACTCGCTCCTGTCGTCGCGTGGCCCCCGCCACAAGAAGGGGTTCTACACCTGGCTCGCCGTCACACCGTTGACCTTCCCTCTGAAGCTCATCCGTACGTCATTCAGCCTTCCTGCACCATCAGCGTACACACGCTCACGGTATGGGTACAGCGATCATCCCGAACTTCCCGTTCTTCTTCTGCGCGTGGCGCGTCTGGTCGCATTATCGCTGTACGTTTCTCTCCAACTCGTGCTCAGCGTGACGGTGGGTCCTTGCAAGCATGTCCCAGCTGACGACAATTGACTCCACAGCCTACAAATCCTCCGAGTACCTCGATGCCCTCCTTCAGCACGGCGCTATCCACCCTGAGCCGAATCCCGCGCTGGACGCCGTGTACGCCAAGTACTCTCCTACACCTACACGGGCACCATCACACGATTCGGACAACTCACTGGAGTCTGACCCCTCGGATGAGCTGCTGCTCACGAAGGACGCGGTGCCGGAGCTAGAGCGGACGCTCGCTTCAGAGCTAGATGGCCAGGATGGCGGGTCGACGTTCGCCGCGGGCATGTACCGTGCGCTAGAGCAGGCACGGATACGACTCGAGAAGACTCGGAGATGACTCAACGCTCCATATCTTGCTTGTTGACCCGGACGTCCGCGGCGACGAAGGTGGAGCGAATAGCTGATAGACTGTGAGTGGATTCTGAAAATTCGAAGTTGTGTGTTGACCGCTTCGCTCACCGGTCTCGTGTCAGACGTTTGTGTAGATGACGCCCTCGATCTTTAGATTGGGATACATACTTCCTCGCTCACGATCTCTACCGTGGCCATTCAGCATAATGAATGGACATCATAGTCCATCCTTGTCCGCGTAGCTGGTTTCACGACGCAGTGGACTGAAGCGGACGCGGCGGTGGGTAGACATGAGGTATGACTTGGCGATGCCCGCGCAGTACCCGTATTCGGGAAGAGCACTTCCGACTGAGTTTTACAACCGCCACACACCAAAGCTTAGTTTGTTAAGGTACCTCGTCGTTTGCTCTGGTGTCGCCGACGTCGCATGCAGGATGGGGCTCCGCCTGCTGGGACCTGCATGGCAGATCTCGCGTGGACGTCTGTTGACGCGCCCGACAGGGAGGAGGGATGCTGCGACAGTGCGCTTCGTGGCTCCTCCGGACTCGCGACTCACTGACGGGTCAGAGTCTCCATCTCGTCTCTTGCTTTCTGAGTCGAGATCGCACCATCGGTCTGAGACAGATAGCGATCCTCAGCTAGTACGATCGTTGCACGAGCGATCGAGATCGTGGCGCGGGCCCACAGCGACGGACACTCCGCTCGTTCTCACTTGCGCTCGACCACCACGATCATCTCCTGCGATGGACACAGGTACAGCCAGGCCTCTATCTCACGAAGTCCTCTTCAACTTTGACCTGCTGCACAATGTCTTCTCTTACCTCCATCGCCCGCCTGCCGCCTTCCCGCCCGCCAATGCGGACGAAGACAAACCCGGGGTCGAGGAAGCGACTCTTGCGAGCGCGGCCCGGGTCTGCAGGACGTTCACTGATCCTGCTCTTGCCGTCCTGTGGTCTTCTCTTGCCAATTTTTTCCCGCTGTGGTCCCTCCTCGAGCCGCTGAGGACGATGGGAGAAACAGCTCAGCCGCCCCAGGAGAAGTTCAAATACGTATGTCTGCACCCACTCGGGTGGATCAGTTCCAGTCTACGCAGAGCTGATACAATCCAACGCAGATCCTGACAGACGAGATATCCCCGGAGAACTGGGCGCGGTTCTGTCACTACGCTGCGCTCATCCGCGAGATCCGCCTGGACGACATCAGCGACATGCGCATCGACCACTCCGTGTGGCTGCACCTCCTACGCAAGTCTGGAGGGCGGTTCCCGGACCTCTTTCCACGCCTGCGGAGCCTCGCATACGCGCTTCACAACCCGCACCAGACGTCGATTCTCCTCTTCCTCTCCCCGTCTCTGAAGAGGCTCAAATTCTATTGCTCGTGGCGCGCGGCTGATTGGGGCCCGTACGCACGACAGGAAGCAGCTGTGAGCATGCTTCTCCGAACAGCGTGCACGGACTGCCCGGAACTCGACGACCTCAGGCTCACGATGCTCGAGTTCCCGGGCCCGCTCCGCACGGCCGCCGAAGGGCTGAAGCACCGGCTGCGCAGGCTCGAGCTGGGCACGCTCGAGATATCGGACACGGCGACCATCCAGGTTCTCGCGGATATAATCACGCTCGAGCAGCTGCGCGAAATCCACGTCAAGTTCGTGCCGACCGAACGCATCGCCGTCACCGGGTTCCGCGCGCTCAAGGACCTCTCGATCATATGCGACGCCGCGGAGGACGTGTCCAAGTTCCTCGCGTGTGTCGTCTCCCCGCTCGAGTCGCTCGAGATATGCTCTTTCGCGCCGTCGTCTGCATGGCTGGAGGAATTCAGTGTCATCGTACCGTTAATCAAGTCTCTCAAGTCCTTCAAGATCGAGCTCCTGCCGGAACCGACTGGGTTCGAGCCAGAGACCGTGCACCTATCGCATTTCGTGGAACCCCTCTTCCCTCTGCGAAACCTCGAGGTGTTCTCTCTCCTTGTCCGAGACACGAAGCTGGTCGCCGAGGACTCCTCGTTCGAGGCAATCGCCAAAGCCTGGCCGCGACTCACCTCCTTCGCACTCGACGGTGGCGTTTTGACGTCCGCGACCACGCTCCCGGCCCTCGCGCACTTTGCCAAGCACTGCCCCAGCCTACACACCCTCCTCCTCCCGCACCTAGACGACGCTCCCACCATATCGCCCGATGACTCGCTGCCGTCGCAGGGCGCGCTGAGACGGCTGTCATTTTACCTGATGCACGATATGAACATACACGACGCGGAGGCGACGGCCCGCACGATCTGGCGGCTGTTCCCGAACCTCGACATCCAGGGTGAATGCCGCAAGCTGCCCATCCACAAGGTCACTCCCGCCAACGAAGACGACGAGGACGAGGACGACGAGCAATATGCAGCCGCTCGCCGGACGAAGACAGAGGCCGGCCGCGAGGCGTGGATCGCGGTTCTATACGCCGTACAGATGCTTCAGATCGAGGGAGCACGGTGAGGCGACTCGGAGGCAATGACGTAATTCTGGGATGGGACGGTCTACGTAGATGATGCACTATAACAACGCACAACTACTCATCTGGGACTATGAAGTTGTGAGCGCATGCCATCGACACTCGAGATCTACTTACACTCACCGGGGGTCCGAATAATGTGTTCGTTCCTGAGGTACCACGCTCCTGCCAGTGGACGACACGATTAGCGCACACGCGAGATCGCCTGTGCGCAGAAGGACCCACTATGCACTCAATGTACTCTGGCGGTACGTCTGACCGTCACCCAGCCAATAGAACCGGCGGTGTCGCTTTGCTCGTGCCGGAAGTCTCCCAGCGAGGATGCTCGAGCGCATTCACGGCATGGAGTAAGTATACAACCTTTGAGTTGGATCAATCTGTCAGATTCACGGACTCGGAGGTCATGTCAGATATCGTACGAGCTGGCTACTCACCAGGACACAGCCCGACTACAGGACCGCCCAGTCCAGCAGTGGAGGTGAGAGTACCCGACGTTTGACACGAGTAGCGCGCTCGAACTTCCGAGAGTGCCGTACCTTGAGCGCGGCTGCGCGCGTACTAGGCCATCGTCGCACTGGTGGCGCCTCACCTTGCCCGGAGCGCGGGAGCCGTCCGCCGCCCATCGTTGAACTCGTACGCCGGTGGAAAACTCACGTTGGAAACCGCGGCCTCAGGTTGGTATGCGGTGACGAAGGTTGGACGTCAGGGCACCGTTCCGTCTTGACGCTACTAGGATGGTGTGACGATCGGCCTCTCGTCGCGTATGACAAACAGGTAGTCAAGCACGCCGGAAACTCAGTCATGAGAAGACAAGGATTTCATTAGTGTCAAGGTCCGTCACTGGATACAATTTCAGTCTCATTCTCCTGGCACTGACGCAGTATGCATATCAGTACACTGTCGGACCGCGGCGGTGAGACGTGGTTACGATCTGCCACTGACCTGGAGGTCTATCGACGAACTCCTCGCTCAGGTACCACGCCCCTGGTTGAGATGTATCATGTTATAACTCCTTTAAGACTGGAGAAGTATCATAGAACTTACTGTCGCCTTTCGAGGTCTTCTCGTTGTGCGTCTGACCGTCTCCGAGCCAGTATAGCCTGTTGGAAACATCGTCCAATCGGGAGTAGTCATAGTCCTCCCAGCGTGGGTGCTGAAGAGCCCTCAGAGCATGGAGGCTTGACCCTGTGCCACGAATTGTGTCACCGATCACATTCAGAGACGGCGTGCTAGCGCATACCTGGCCACAAGCCGACTATCCTCCCCTCGTCCTTGCCCAGCTTGTACCAAGAACGGCATTTGTCGCTGAAGACGGTCTTGAAACAAGTACTGTCAGATCATAATAACCGGCGCGGCGGTCCACAATATACCTGAGGGAAGTAGCTCTGAAGCAGATTCAGAAGGTCGTTCGGGAATATAGAATGAGGCGTTACAGGCTCACCTCGATGTACTGATCGAAGTCTCGCACGGCGTCGGCCTTGACTTCCATACTCTTCAGCCGTTCACGCTGCATCTTCGCAACGGCCTGAACGGCATAACCAACCGAGAACTCGATAATAGGCATGAGGAGTCCGGCGCCGATGATGGAGTTCGGACCTAGCGCCATGAACATGTTCGGGAACTTGTCGACACACATCGACAGATATGAGGTCGGGTATGACTTCCATTTTTCGTTCAGATCTACGCCATCACGTCCAACAATTTTGAAAGGTAATTGCCAGGACGTGTCGTATCCTAAATCTACCATTAGTGCATATCCAGTCGGTTGGACAAGCCGGCGTACCAGTTGCGCAGATGATGATGTCTAGCTCTTGCTGTTGACCGTCCTCGGTCTCAATGCCGAAGTCGATGAATCGTTTGATTGGACTTGTCACGAAGTCGGTCTGCTCACGCTTTGTGTCAGCGACAGCAAGGAGGAGAGATACAACGACACTCGCGTTATCTGCGCACAGGGCCTCCAGATACCCCGGACCCGGAGTCAGCCGTCTACACGACACAGGGAAAGTGGGAATGACTGCACAACCACATAGGTCTCAGTGAAGGGCTGCATGAGCGAAGGGCTCGAGGTACGGACGTCTCTCTGCAATCCAGGGTTTCTTCGCGAGCTGTGTCTCCATCTTCTTGCGGAACATGTCCTGTAGTTCGGTGGACAGCTTACTTCCTCGTAGCGTATAGGAAGTCATTGACTGAACCATGACCCAAGTCAGACAAAATATCCGATTCGTGAATGATGCGCACTCACATTCATGAGGTTCTCCATGGTATATCTGAAGCGCCAGAAATACTCAGAATCAGTCTTGAATCGTTCGATCTCTTCCGGAGTGAGTACCACTGCAGTTCAACGTATGAGAGTCTACCAGAAGGCGTATCATGACACTTACGTTCATCCTCCTGGGCAGTTGCGGAACGGTCCAAGAGCTCGGAGATCGTGTCGCTCGCGAAAGGAACCGCGATCCATGTCTGGCTTCGCACGTAAGTGACGAGCTTCGCGACCTTGGGATGCACCGCAGCGACTGTCTGGATCGCACTCGATCCCTGCCATGATGTCAGACGAAACCGATTCTTGAACGAGACGGTGAACGAGCTCACCGAGCCAATCACCCCAACCCTCTTGTCCTTCCATCCCTCGGCGACTTGCTCCCAACTTCCGCCCTCCGGGTCGAACTGCGCCGTATGGTACAACTCGCCCTTGAAGTCCTTCATACCCGCGATATCCGGCCAGCTCCATCGACTGAGAGCTCCGAAGGCTGTCATAAGAACGTCGGCGACGTCGTCGAACTCCTCGACCTCGGTCTCGCTGCCGGCTTTGGACCTGCGGACGCGGACATGCCACTTGCAGGTTGCCTCGTCGTATCGCGCGTGAACAACCTCGTGTCTGAGCTTGATGTAGCGCATGAGCTTGTACTTGTCGACGACGCCCTGGAGCTGCTGTTGGATCTCGTGGCCTGGGGCGTAGAACGCTGACCAGTCGCGCTGAAGGGAGAGGAGTTGAGGCAGAGTCGTTACGGGTACGAACGACCTGACTTACCTTGTCCTCGAACGAGAACTGGTACTGTGACGATCGTCAGAGATAATCACGTCTCAGGAGTGCTGGCTTACGCACACAATGAGCTGGAACATCGCACGCTACCCCACTGATGAAGTCAAACGAAGCAGTGAGCGAACGAGTAAGGAAACGCGAAGATAGGAATGCTCACGGGTAACGGTTGTTGTACCATGTTCCGCCTACTCCGGAACTCTTCTCGTATATCGTGAGGTCAACATTCGGAATCTTCTGCGGGAACCTTGGGGAGCCCGGTGAGCATTACAGCCAAGATGAGCTCGGGGCAAGTGAGCATACCTGATCCCTGCGAGTATCCCGCTGAACCCAGCTCCGATGACAATGACCTTAATAGGTCTGTACTCGTCAATCGCAAAGGCACCTAGCTCGATTTTGGTATCAGGCGGGGCACGTTCAGTAGCAGGTCGAGATTGTCTGCCACCCATAGCGATTTGCAAGACTGGGTACGCCGGGTTAGCAGCCACGTCAGGGCTCTCCGCGGTGGGTTATAACGAAATAGCCAGGTACGCACCTCCGCTTCCCAGCATGCCGTGAGTGACTGGTGTTCGGTCATGCTATGCTGGGTTCACTGCTCGCGATGATGTCTTCAAGCGGATGACGGTCATGCAGAAGTGGCGCCATCCGTGAGTACAAGGGTGTAGATCGCTGCAGAACACCGCATGTCAGTAATGGTTCTACGGAGTCAACCAGCTTCTTTATGCAACTTCCATGCCCGCGTTAACAACCTTGAGAGTCCGACAAGAGCAGCTGACGCACAACACCGAATAGAAATCTTGAGCTTCGCACGATCGTCCATGGGTCTACCTAGCACAACCCACGTTCTGAACCTAAACTGATGAGCCATGGGATGTATGTGACAGTATACCCACGGCGAATGACGAAAGACGAGGTTGCACCGGAAGGGCTATCCTTATTGCTCGACTGGGGCTGCGGTCGTGTAAGACCGCAGAGAACCAACCGCACGCTCCACATGCGTGACCGTCTACCAGACGCGTCGTGAGAGCGTCGGATTCGCGGTGAGTGCTCTCCCGGTGGGCACGTAACCTCATGAGGGTCTTCAAATAGCCTGATATCAGTATCATAGGATCAGCGGCGGTCGTTGGCAGAGAGGCATCAGTCAGCGGATGCGCATGATAAGGACGCACTTGAGAGCTGGATGCCAAGATAGTACCCACTTGCTCTGGCACGGCTGTAGTTCGAGAAGAGGGGGAGTGCTCTCGATGACGAGGCACCCAGGGCCTCCGATGTGAACGTGACAGAGACGGACGCGAGCATGTCGTCCTGCGGTGGCGCGAACCTCCGTTTTGGCACTTCATCTTGTCCGGAGGTCCCCAGTGAGCCATGACCTCATACATAGGTTGATATTCAGTGCGACCTTCACATATGACGTAGAAGAACTCACGCCGCAATAATGTAACATACTGGATCCGGTTGCGTATACGGAGGCTCAGATCGCAATTCAGGGGGCCGAGCCACTCAGTCTCTACGCTTCTGGGACGGTGTGATGATGTTCGAGTCGCACAAAATCCTATTTGATTGAACTCGCCGCCCATAGTAATTGAGGAACTTCTTCATTGACGACCGCCGTAAATTCGTACAAAGCAGACTCATTCTTCTGGCACTGACGCAATATTCAAGTCAGCACATCGGGCCGCGGTGAGACGTGAGCAATGGGCACGATCTGTCACTGATCTGGAGGTCTATCAACGAACTCCTCGCTCAGGTACCACGCCCCTGTTTCGTGAAGTAGCATGTTAGGACTACGTGCCCTGGCGAAGCACCGTCAGACGTACTATCTCCTGTCAACGTCTTCTCATTGTGCGTCTGACCGTCTCCGAGCCAGTAGAGCCGGTTCGAGACATCGTCCGCACGCGAGTAGTCGTAATCCTCCCACCGCGGGTGCTGGAGAGCCTTCAGAGCATGCAGATCTGACCCTAAATCACAAGCTATTACCAACGGCCATGATTAGAGAAGTGGGCAGGGCGTACCTGGCCATAAGCCAACTATCCGCCCCTCGTCCTTGCCCAGTTTGTACCACGAACGACACTTCTCGCTGAAGACGGTCTTGAAACAAGCAACGATCAGATCGTATCACGCAGGGGGCGGTTCAGATTATACCTGAGGGAAGTAGCTCTGAAGCGGAGTCAGCAGATCGTCCGGGTATATAGAATCTGGCTCACCGACTCACCTCGATGTACTGGTCGAAATCCCGCACGGCGTTCGCCTTGACCTCTATACTCTTCAGTCGTTCACGCTGCATCTTCGCGGTAGCTTGTATAGCGTAGTCGACAGAGAACTCGATGATAGGTATGAGGTTGCCAGAGCCGACGAGGGAGTTCGGACCCAAAACTGTGAACATGTTCGGGAATTCGTCGACACACATCCCCAGATAGGATGTCGGGTATGGCTTCCATTTCTCGTTCAGCGCCACACCATTGCGTCCGATGATATCGAACGGAAGCTGCCAGGACGCATCGTATCCTTGATCGACCATTAGAGACGTGCAGCCGTAAAGGATAGCGACATACCGGTGGCACAGAGGATGATGTCTAACTCCTGCTGTTCGCCGTCCTCTGTCTCGATTCCGGACTCCGTGAACCGCCTGATTGGGCTCGTGACGAAGTCAGTCTATTCAGGATGTGCGTCAGCGACTGCACTAGAACAGCTATAAGGCGGAGACTGACATTATGCGCGCATAAAGCCTGCAAATATCCGGGACCTGGCGTCAGTCGCCTGCACGAGACAGGAAAGGTGGGAATCACTGGGCAGCAGAACGATGTGAGCCCGATGATAGACGGTGTACAAGCTGTGAGCACAAACAGTTTTTCGCGATCCAAGGCTTCTGCGTAAGCTGCGTTTCCATCTTCGTTCGAAACATGGCCTCTAACTCGATCGAGAGCTTACTTCCTCGTTGCGTAAAGGAGTGCAGTGACTGCTCGTCGCGCGGCAAAGTCAACAAACTGAGCCTTGGCAGAAGTGGTGCACACTACTCACATTCAAAATGTTCTCCATAGCATGTCTGAAGCGCTGGAAGTGCTCGGGATCGGTCTTGAATCGCTCAATCTCTTCGGGAGTGAAGACGACTGCAGTTCGCGCTGTGAGAGTCGCCCCCGAAGACAAGCGCTGCGACTCACGTTCGCCATCTTGAGGAACCGTGTTCCGCCCCAAGAGCTCAGAGAATGTGTCGCCGGCGAAGGGCACCGCAACCCATGTCTGGCCTCGTAGGTAAGTGACGAGCTTCGCCACCTTCGGATGCACTGCAGCGACGCTCTGGATCGCACTCGATCCCTGTCGTGATGTCAGACAAAAGCGACTCTGAACGAAGCTGTGAACGGACTCACCGAGCCGATGACGGCAACCTTCTTGTCCTTCCAACCTTCGGCGACCTGCTCCCAGCTGCCGCCCTCCGGGAAGAACTGCGCCGTATGGTACACTTCGCCCTTGAAGTCCTCCCTACCCGGGATGTCCGGCCACTTCCATCGACTGAGAGCTCCGAATGCTGTCAGAAGAACGTCGGCAACGTCATCGAACTCCTCGAACTCGGTCTCGCTGTCGGCTTTGGGCCTGCGGATGCGGACGTGCCACTTGCAAGTCGCCTCGTCGTATCGCGCGTGAACCATCTCGTGTCTAAGCTTGATGTAGCGCATAATCTTGTACTTGTCGACGACGTCCTGCAGATGCTGCTGGATCTCGTGGCCTGGGGCATAGAAGGAAGACCAGTCGCGCTGGAGGGAGACCAGTTCAGCTCGGATTCGCCGCAGGTATGGATCGGAATACCTTGTCCTCGAACGAGAACTGGTACTGTGGCAGCTATCAGATGGCGCGATGATAGGATAGACTTTGAGAACATACGCAGTGAGCCGGAACATCGCAAGCGACCCCGCTGGTGAAGTATGCGTGAAGCAGACATCTGCTAGCGCGTGTATCGGAAAAGAAGCTCACGGATAACGGTTGTTGTACCATGTCCCGCCGACCCCAGCACTCTTTTCGTAAATGGTCAAATCGACATTTGGAATCTTTTGCGGAAACCTGGAATGTACGGGTAAGTCCTGCAACGCGCGAGAAGTCGTGACAGGTACCTGATGCCTGCGAGGATGCCGCTGAACCCTGCTCCGATAACAATGACCTTGATAGGTCTGTAATCATCGATAGCGAAGTCTCCCAGCTTGACCTGGAAGGGAGTCGGCGGATCGGCCGGTGCTGGCTCAGGAGCAAGTCGAGACTGGCTGATATCCATAGTGGGTTGTGAGCTTTGGTACTCCGGGTCCTCTACAGCGACTTATAACGACCTGGATCGGCCTCTTCTGCTCCCGCAATGACGTGAAAAACGGCGTACTTGTTCGGGATATGGCATGCTCCTGTCAAACGAGCACACTCGCGCGGAGCTAAGTGTGTGACCTGGGTCCTGAGTAGCTCGGACCACGGAACCGTGCAGTCGAGCGGACAGGACTGCGAGTGAACTGCCGCGTTCCGTACTCGCAGTGCTCCCTTCGGGAAGTCACGTTTGTCATAATGACGGCCCTGCTAGAGCCACTTCAAACGCAAACGTAGTCCGTGATGTGCCGATGTCCGTGCGGCTGCTGAGTTCTGCGGAGTGAAGCAGAGTGGATCACCGTTTGCTCGCAGCTTCCGTGACTATTCCTCGAAACGGCCAAGATCCCGACGATGAATAGAGACGGTGCGGGTAACGCACGCGCAAGGCGTTGGGTGACACCTCAACCGTCTGTGCCTAGAGATAACAACCGCTGTCAGGACTCTGCACACCGGGAAAACAATCACCAATGCAAACCTCTCTACATCCGAGATCCGCGGACCCAGTGGTCAAAATGGATCGCAAGGGTGCAATGGGCGTGGCAATCGTCGATTCTGCCCGCCATGAGCGCGACCAGCGGTAGTATAAACCGACAGGGAGCCAATCGAACGCTTCTCCGACTCGCGCGCGATCCTCCTCCGAGACGGGTTTATGGGGGCTCGTACTCGGAGACCATGTGATGGTACGTGCATTCCTTGGAATTAGCCATCCCATGCATATAAAAATTAACACGCATCAGAATCAGCGCGGGCAGCCTGCAGGGAACTAGCTTGTGGACGCGAAGGATAAAGGTGCACCGACACGTACTAAGTCTCTCTGTCCCGTTGACGCCGGCACGGCAGAGCACCGGACAGCACTCGGACGGCTCAAAGAAAGACCCCTCAGGAACAAGAGAGCTGAGTGCACCCAGTGCTTACGACACGTCCTTGCGCTCCCATTATCGACACGCGCGTACACAGGCATGGTGTTGATCCACAGGAACTTCATAATCAGACCTGTTGCAGCGTAGAGGTTCTTCAAACCCGAGATGCTGGATGACGGGTGAGCATGACATGCGAATACGTCGAAGATAAGACGTAAACCAGAATGAGCCACAAACCATTGCGTACTATGGTGCAGACGAAGGCACTCGTCTATGGTCGCCGAGTGTACGTAAGACGAATTGGTTTTCAGCGGAAGTCGCGCTCAACTTCTACTTGTACCGAGCAGAGTTGTAGCCATCGGCCTGTCGTAGCGCAATGCACAGGGAAGACACCAACTCTGAGGCATCGGTGTGTAGCGGAGAAGGATGAGTGTGGTAGTGATTAGATTAGAAATTAATGGACGTCTTAACTGATACCGTTATGTAATCAGATTTGAGCGCTCAGTTTGGCCCAAGCGCCCCTCCTCGTTCTCCTCCTCCTCGTTCTCCTCCTCCTTCGTCTTCAACTTGGCCTATGGATCTCATACGAACCTACAAACATACTATTCCGCCTCAGAACACCTGTGTACAGTAGCGAGTCAAGAGCCCGAACTCCCCCACAGAGTGAGATAAGTAGTCGTTTGCTCGGCAACTAGGCTGGCATGGCGGCGACACTTCAAGCATTCCAGCGACTGAGTCAGTCATACTTCATCCTTCCAGCTTCCAGGGCGGTACGATGACACGATGCCAAGAATGTTCCCGGTCAATGGCCTTGGGTGTCCTCCAGGACGCGTGGACTTGAAGGTCGGCTGCGAGATGTAACCCCTTTCTTGGTTGATGGTTCCTCATTCCCCTTTGTCAACACGCTCCTTTAACAGCTTAATATTCGGCGTGCACGGCCGATAAACAGTCCTTTGGGGGCACACAAGCCGAGATCTCCTGGGATCAGGGAGATGGTCCGTTCCCGTCGCATCTAATCTGATAAGATTGGGCGCCACCGCCAAGTAAAGGAGGGAGCGGAATCATATGTCTCGTTTTCTACTCATCTTCGACGTAGATGGGTTCGCGAAAGATGTCGGGAAATGTAGTCACGTAAGTCTCCTTTCACTTGCCGAGGATATTCGTCGCTCACCCGCATCCAGACCGTAGGGGCACGGCCGAGTACACACATAATAAATACCCCTTCCATGCACGCACACGACCTCACCTCTCCATCCGCACGCCGCGATGGCCACTCTAGCGCAACTGCGTGCTCTCCAAGCTACTATCGGCTCCGCTATTGACGACATCGAGCGGGTGTACAAGAGTCACAACGTCGACTTCCCCTCACTCGACAGTCCGGTCACCCTCAAAGGCTCGGAGGTTGACAGTGCGCCGAGCACGGCGGAGGCTCTTCTGAAGAGCGGCGAGATAGTCAAGGCTTCTAGCTACCTTGTTGCCGCCTGCGGCCAGCTCTCTGCCGCTGTCCAGAACCCCTTCTTCACTCTCATGGACGGCGTTTCCGCGGTGCGTATCCGTTCTGCTTTGCGTGCCGAGTCACTGATGTTACTACGACAGTGCGCCATCACGCCAGCCATACAATTCCTAGAGGCCAGCCATACTCCCGAGATATTGCGCGCTGCCGGTCCAGAGGGACTGCATGTCGATGTGCTCGCCCGCAAGATCGACCAACTCCGAGCAGCCAACGGTCCGGTGTCGAAGCCGCTCGAGTCGTGGCGGCTCGGTAAGTTCCTCTCTATCTGGGCTATGTAGAGTACTGACATCGTGCCGTGAAGCACACATTCTGCGACTCCTCGCCGCTCACCACCTCATTCGAGAGGTCCGTCCGGATGTCTTCGCCAGCAACAGAATTACCAGCCTGCTCGATACCGGGAAGACACCGGAGCAGATCCGCGAGAAGTACGTGCTATCCTCGCTCTACACTCGTTTGATACTGATCACTCCGCTGCAGCCCGCAGAACAAGTACGACGACTCCAACGGAATAGCTGCCCTGATTCCTATGTTGTATGTCCACCGCTTTCGGCGAGCCCCTGTCCTCGGTGCCTCATACCTCACCCAGTGCAATCGAGACGTTCCGGAGCCTCGGCAGCCTCACCGAGTGGCTCCTCTCTCCTCAGGAAAGCCCAGACTACGCGACGCCGTTCAACTACGCCTACCAGACGGACGAGAATTTCTACGCGTGGCTCGAGCGCCCTGAGAACGCGTTACGCCTTAAGCAACTCGGACGCGGCATGGCCGCCGGCAGCGCAGCCGAGGGCAGCACCTCCGTCACGGAGAGGCATGGTATGTCCTCCCCGCTTGCATCAGAATCAGCGCTTACTTTCCCCGAGTCTTCCCGTGGGACAAGCTCCCGGCCGACGCTGTCATCGTGGACGTCGGCGGCGGGTTCGGCTCCGTCTCCGTCCAGCTCGCAGAGGCCTACCCGCGCCTCCGCTTCATCGTGCAGGATCGCGAGCAGACCCTCTCACTGGCTCCTAAGATCTTGGGAGCGACGCACAAGGATCTCCTCGACTCCGGCCGCGTCGTTTTCCAAGCGCAGGACTTCTTCACCCCGCAGCCCGCATCGTACGAGGTGCCCGGCGTGGGCAAGGTCAACAAGGCTGCCGTCTTCCTCGTCGTGCGCATCATGCACAACTGGCTCGACGAGGACTGCAAGAAGTACGTCCCCGCACTCGTGCTCACATCTAGTCGCACTCACACCTTGCGCAGGATCCTGTCGCAGCTGCGCGCAGCGGCAGGGCCGGCCACGCAGGTCCTCATCGTCGACCAGATCCTGCCCCTCGCCTGCCGCGACGGGAACGAATCCGCCCTCGTCCCGGCCGACTCGCCGCTCCTCCCGAACCTCGGCACGGCGTACGCGTCCTCGTACCACTTCGACCTCACCGTGCGTCCCGTGGCCCTCAGCGCTGCTTGGACTGACACTGACTCCGCACGCCTACAGATGATGACCACGCTGGGCGGGAAGGAGCGCACGTTACGCGAGTTCGCGGACCTCGCGGCGGCGTCGGGTTGGCAGATCTCGAACGTCACGCGCGCGACGGGCTCGCTGTGGGCGTACACGACGCTCTCGCCCGTCAGTGCCTAAGGACGCCTCAGCGGGCGCGTACTTGGCGGCTCGTAGCCTCGTGTTCAGGGTTATCGCCCTCAGCGTGCCCAATTTTCCAAGGAGGAATGTGTGTCTTTTGTCAGTGGAGGAGATGGTGTTGTATGATGCAGGTCAAGGTCAAGTACCGTAGGACACAGCCGCTTCACTGTAGCCTACTTAGTAGGCACTTTAAGAGGAGGAGTCGTTCAGACAGACTGGGAGGAAGAACGAGACGTATTGCGACGACTACCGTGTACATATAATTTGGCCTATATACGCTACTACGACAAGACACGCCGCCACATAGATCGAGTGCACGTACGCGCGATGACGGGATGCGTCTCTGGTTACGGGCGCCTACGCCGCGTCTGTCTTGTCTCCTGCCACCATGTCGTCTCGCCCGCTATCGTCTCCTCGATTCGCTTGTTTGCTCTGAGCTGGACAGCTCGTTGCTAATACCGCTGGTTGCGCTGGACAATTCCCTCGCTCGCCTGCAAATTTGGTGATCTCGACATTCGAGGACTCAAGCTCAAAAACAGCCATCATGACTGGATGGGCTAGAGCGTGTCGCGGGACAGTGCATGCGCTGCCCGTAAGGTGATTGCAGAATTGCTGCAGTGTCTGCTGTCTGCCCTGGGTGGACTGAGACACTGGCAAGCTGGCAGCGAACGGGCACGGACGCAATCGAGATTCAGTCTCAAAGGTAAGTTGTTCGACTCATCACACGGCCTCTGCCCTTGCCGGAGACGCGATATATGATGGTCTCCGACAGGTATCCTGAAGCGAGTTCAGATCGCGCTGGATGCTAGACGTGCGAGCTGACTTCGTTCGTGCTCCTTAGAACTCGTATCTGTATGTGTCAAGCGTGGTGACCCGGGGACCAGGCTTGAGGCCATCCGGGAGCGGTTTGGGGCGGTACGCAGCACCGTATGAAGGACGCACTACTCGCTGACGCTCTCGTCGCTGCATGCTGTCGCCAGCGCGGCCTCGACAACATCGTCAACGCGTCCGGGAGCAAGTAAGAACGTCGAGAAATCGCCGATACCAGGAAGACGAATCACAGGCCCAGGATGGTTAAAGCGGACGCACTGAGCGCGCCCACTCTCGGATCTCTTCCAAAAGCTCCGATGACGTTGCTCCAGCAACCGGGGGATTCCCATGGCGCGGACCTCTGATACGGCCTGGCGGCGTCGGCGAAGAATCAGGGGACACGGTGTCGACCAGGTGAAGGTGCCCGAGAGATCGACTTCGGCCGGGAAGAGGTCGCCTGGGAGCGCGGGGTGACGTGTGCAGGTAGGCATGTCTGCGACGGACAGACGAAAGACATCAAGGACAGCATCGAGGAGACGTCAATGCTGCGGAGATCAGGTTTGGGATCAGCATGGGACATCGGCAAATAACTGACATACTCACAGGGATGTTCGAAGCCTTCGAGCCTCGGATCCCACTTGCAGCGCTGAGGGTGTTGCACGCCGTCGACCGTGTCCAGACTCGATCAAGGATGTCGCGTTCCAAGGCATGGAGGTCAGTGTAGGCGCGCCACCGACGTCAAATTCGAACATGAACTTATGTAGCTTCGTGCAACTCTTCAAGTCTAACTTGATTAGTAGCTGGGAGGCGTACAACGGCCGAACGTCCCCTGCACAGTGATGATCATCCGTTCCCGTCGCATCTTATCTGATACAATTACGCGCCACCGCCCAGTCACTCAGTCTAGAGATCGTATGTCTCGACCTGCAATGCGGACGGAGGCTGCGAACGATGTGGGGATATGTAGCAACGTATACGTAAGTATCCTTTGACATGCCGAGGAGACACGCAGTGCTGAGCCTCGCGACCGTTCGTCATTCAAGCCGCACGTCGAACGATAAATACCCCAACTATGCAATGGCAAGATATCAGAACCACTGCCAGACATCGACATGGCTACTCTAGCGCAGCTGCGTGCTCTCCAAGCTACTATCGGCTCTGCTCTGGACGACATCGAGCGAGTCTTCAAGAGTCACAACCTGGACTTCCCCTCCCTCGACGTTCCAGTTGCCCTCGCGCCTAGCGCGGCAGAGGCTCTCCTGAAGAGCGACGAGATAGTCAAGGTATCCAGCTATCTCGTCGCTGCCTGCGGCCAGCTCTCTGCCGCCGTCCACAATCCTTTTTTCACTCTCATGGATGGCATCACCGCGGTGCGTACTCGGTGTGGCTCTGCGCTCCGACTTACTAAAATGTTGCCCTACAGTGCCACATCACGCCAGCTATACAGTTTCTCGAGGCTAGCCATACTCCCGAGATATTGCGTGCTGCCGGTGCAGAGGGACTGCATGTCGACCAGCTCGCTCGCAAAATCGACGAACTTCGAGTAGCCACCGGTCCGGTGTCGAAGCCGCTCGAGCCGTGGCGGCTTGGTGAGTCCCTCTAAGTATATCTGGGCTGTGTCCAGTACTGACATTGTGCTGGAAGCCCACATTCTGCGACTTCTCGCAGCTCACCACCTCATCCGGGAGGTCCGTCCGGATGTCTTCGCCAGCAACAGGATCACGAGCTTGCTTGACACCGGGAAGACACCCGAGCAGATTCGCGCGAAGTGCGTGCTATCCCCGATTTGTACGCTTGTTCGATGCTCATCCATCCCCTGCAGTCCGCAGAACAAGTACGACGACTCGAACGGAATCGCCGCCCTGGTCCCTATGTTGTATGTCTAGCGGTTTACACTCCGGGTGCTTGGTGACTCACCTCTGACCCAGCGCGAACGAGACGTTCCGAAGCCTCGGCAGCCTCACCGAGTGGCTCATCTCTCCTCGGCAGGGTACGGACTACGCGACGCCGTTCAACTACGCCTACCAGACGGACGAGAACATCTACGCATGGCTCGAGCGCCCCGAGAACGCATTTCGCCTGAAGCAAGTCGGTCGCGGAATGTCCGCTGGCCGCGCAGCAGAGGGCAGTACATCCGTCACAGAGAAGTGTGGTATGTAGTTCTCGCATCAGACCGACACTAGGCTCACCTCGGCTAGTATTTCCATGGGACAAGCTTCCAGCAGATTCGATCATCGTCGACGTCGGCGGCGGCATTGGCTCAGTCTCAGTCCAGCTCGCAGAGGCCTACCCGCACCTCCGCTTCATCGTGCAGGACCGCGAGCAGACCCTCGCACTGGCTGCTAAGATATTGGGGGCGACGCACAAGGATCTCCTCGACTCCGGCCGCGTCATATTCCAGGCGCAAGACTTCTTCACCCCGCAGCCCGTGTCGTACGAAATTCCCGGCGTGGGCAAAGTCGACAACGCCGCCGTCTTCCTCGTCGTGCGCATTATGCACAACTATCTCGACGAAGACTGCAAGAAGTACGTCCCCGCACTCGTGCTCACGTCGACTCGCACTCACACCTTGCGCAGGATCCTGTCTCAGCTACGTGCAGCAGCAGACCCTTCCACGAAGGTCCTCATCGTCGACCAGATCCTCCCCCTCGCCTGCCGCGACGATCACGAGTCCGCGCTCGTCTCGGCCGACTCGCCGCTCCTCCCAAACCTGGGAAAGGCATACGCGTCCTCGTACCACTCCGACCTCACCGTGCGTGGTCTGTTCCTCTCTTCGCTTATACTGACACTGACTACGTGCGGGCATAGATGATGGCCACGCTCGACGGGAAGGAGCGCACGCTGCACGAGTTCACGGACCTCGCGGCGGCGTCGGGCTGGCAGATTTCGAACGTCACGCGCGCGACGGGCTCTCTGTGGGCGTACACGACGCTCTCGCCCATCGGTGCTTGAGTGACCGCTCTCCCTGGCACCGATGCGTCGCCCGGTTCTCAACAACCCGCCACGCTGTACCTGTATCTCGTCCTGACACGCACGTCCCATTCAGATGTATAAGTTTACGCCCATTAACTGAGCCCGGTTGCAATAATGCTACCGTAAGCAGTGTACTGGGTATTGCCAATCAGAGCAACGCAGAACAGCTTCTAGCTGTCAGGTATAGGTACACCGTCACGGCCAGCGGTGACCGCAGCCGCATAGCTCGGTGGACCTTCCTCCCCGATTTCGGTACCTTCTCCTCCGTTCCTATCTCTCGTGCTTGCTCGCGAGTGGATAGAGATGGCTCCTATTCCAGGTCCACCCGGATTCTCAAAATGAATGTCGCCCCTTGCCTGAGTCCTCTCCAAGAACGCCGACGCAGTCGTCCACGGCCCCTCCCTAGGCACAGGCTCGGACGACACGCACGCCGTGGGGGAGATGTGGTGCACACTGTCAAATGATGGGGAGTTTGGAGAGACTGCAACTCGGAAGAGGGACGAATTGCTCTGCGCCGTGGTTGGGGAGGGATATTCACTTTCCCGGCTGTGCGCGAGCGTCGATGGTGAGAGAGGTGCGCCTTTGCGTGAAACCGGGCTTGTAGGGGGTAGAGACACCACATATGGATCTGGGACGAAGGATGATCGCGCGGGCTCCGCCGTGGGAGGGAGAGCCCGATGCCAATGTGCACCGGAGGCACTGCTGCTGCCCGCGGTGCTCCCGGCTTCGCTCATCCAAGCCTTCTCATACGTCCGACGTCTGCGCCGTCGCCAAACACAGTACGCGAGCAATCCGGCCGCCAAAACGACTAGGAGCACAACCACCGCGGTTGTACCTGCTATGACGGCGGTACTCATTGAGCTGTTCGATTGGTTCCCGGTCACCGCGGAAGTGGGAGTTGACAAGAGGGCAGATGAAGAAGAGGGCTCGGTTGAGGAAATGGCTGTTGACGGGGGAGCGGATGAAGGGGAAGCGGATGAGGGAGATGGTCCAATTGAGGACTTGGCGGTCGACGAGACCGATGTTGAAGGAGAGGCGGATGGTCGCGAAGATCCGATTGAGGAAGTGACACTGGTTGAATGGGAAGTGGATGAAGAAGAGGTTGTCGTAGTGGGACCCGAACCGCTGGTGTCTTCACGTCTACCATGAAGCGTCTTCTGAGACCCGTAAGTTACGACAGAAGTACGCTGGGACTCACGAGAAGACGATGTAGTCGAGCAGCGCGAGCGCTGTCTGTCCCCCGGCGCGTCCATTGACTAGCGTGAAGGTGTGCTTCCCGGATGGTATGGCCTCGTTCACGTAGACGGGGACGCTGTACTGGTAAGTAGGGTCACCGTTCGGGGGTTGCACGAACGTGCCGACTTGATTGCCGTCCAGATAGAACGTCATATCGGAGTTCCCGAACGGATCTGTGGATGCCCGGGTGACGATGCAATAAACGTATATCGCCACACCTGAGGAAGGGTCGTGACAGAAACTTTCACGAGAAAACATCTGCGCGCACCGTTGAATGTCAGACTCGCGCTCAACGGGCTGCTGGGAGGGTTGTCCGAGAAGTACGTAGTATCGTGCCAGGTCCCGCTGTGGACTTTCGTCGTGTCGAGGTGCGCTTCGCAGTTCGTGCAGTCCACGCCTTGACTCCATGAACCGTCCGGTTGATAGGTAATTTGTAGGTTCTCCTCCGAGTTACCGAAGGTGTCGTCGACTGTAACATTAACGAGTGAGGTTGCAAAGGTGAAAGCACCGAAGAGCGTGGAAGTAAAGAGCGTGATGACGACTCGGAGAAGACCCGCGAACGAGATGGCAGCATGATAGGCAGTCTTCATGGTCAGGAAGGGGCGTCCCTTGAGGCTTGGACAATGATATAGAATCTGCGAACGAGGAGACTATCATGACATCTCATCAGGAACTCGACAGGTGGTCCTTCGATCTGCGCAGCATGACAGCGGGCGTTGTTGGCAAACCCATCTTCTTACGAGCATGTGCGCAGATTGAATGCATCCGAATGTCTTCCCGCAAAGAAGATAGCACGGCGGAATGGCTGAGATCTCAATCGGACGGCCGTTTGCCATGCATCACCACTCCAGTGATGCTGCTGATGGCAAATTCCAGTCATCGATGCGGCGCCACCTTCTCGAGTGCCATGATCCCGCTCGTTGCTGACATTGCGCGCGATTCTACCGTCCACGGCTATGCGAGGGTGGCTCCGCATCGCCGGCTATGTTCCTCGATGAACGGCCTTGCAGTATCAGCCAGCGTTTTCTTCGTGAGAAAGAGCAGCGACGTACGTTGGTCCTACTTCCTATCCGCGAGCATAGGGTGCGAGGTATATCAGCTCGTATGCAGGCGGTGACTGCGGTAAGTATGACCCTTGGCGTAGTGATGCAGAGCGTTCACTCTAAGATCCAGACTGTCTGGCCAGGCGTAGGGGGAAGCGCTGAGTCCATGCAGTGAAACGGTGGCGCGATTAGACTGAGAAAGCTCATATGGGAGAGACGCACGAGATGAGCATGGAAGGAGCCCCGCGGTTGAGGGGTGCACCTCGATCGTTTAGCATTCCGATCTTGGGGATAGAGAAAAGCGATGATTGGAATACGGATAACCTAGTGTACATGGGAACGGCGCCTCGGCCATCACTTCGCTGCGGAGCTGAGAAATTAACTCGAGTCTGAAGGAACTGTCGCCAGTGGTTAGCCATGCAACTTAGAGCCACCGCTCTGCCACTCACCAGGAGGACGATCGATGTATTCTTCCGCGAGATACCAGGCGCCTGACATCCGGTGAGCATAACATATCGAGGATGAGAAGGAGAAGGAGACGAGACGTACGATCGCCGGTCAGCGTCTTCTCCGCGTACGTCTGGCCATCACCAAGCCAGTACATCCTGTTCTCCACCGGGTCAAGGGGCTCATAGTTGTAGTCCTCCCAGCGAGGGTGTTCAAGACTCTTCAAGGCATGCAGAGTGGAGCCTTACAGGTATATGGGCATAGGTCAGCACATCTTGCGGGCGTGCTCGTGAGCTGACGTACCCGGCCACAATCCGACGATCCTTCCCTCCTCCTTACCGGCTTTGTACCACGAACGGCATTTCGCGGCGTACACGGACTGGGAGAATCCGTACTTGAGACTCAAATAATGGGCATTACTCGGACATTGAGGCCCTCACCTTCGGGAAGTAATTCTGCAGGAGGCCATGAGAACACGTCGAGCTGTCAGGTAAGTGTATGTGACATACCTCGAGATACTGGTCGTAGTCCCGTTGCGCCTCGGCCTTAATCTCCATGCTCTTCAGCCGCTCGCGCTGCATTTTCGCAACCGCTTGGCAGGCATAGAGGATCTCGAACTCAATGAGGGCAAGCAGGGAACCAGAGCCGACCCCGGAGTTCGGCCCGAGAGACATGAACATGTTCGGGAAGTCTTCGACGCATACTGAGAGGTAGTGGACCGGGTGCGGATTCCATTTGTCGTTGAGCTTCACACCGTTCCGGCCGATGATGTCGAAGGGCATCTGGAACGAGGTATCATATCCTGCGCACACGAAGGGATGAGCCGAGTCGCACGCATCGCAGTCTGACGCAAACGTACCGGTCGCGCAGAAGACCACGTCGAGATCGTGCTGCGTCCCGTCAGCGAGCTCGATACCTTTCTCCGTGAACCGCTTAATTGGCGTGGAGACGAAGTCGACCTGCCATGAGAGAACCGACCATGTGAGACCCACGGTATGAGATGTGCGGCCGGTGTAAGTACTCACGTTATCCTCGCACAACGCTTCCAAATACCCAGGCCCTGGAGTCAGCCGCCTACACGCGACAGGGAAGTCAGGAAGAACTAGGCACCGTACGTAGTCAGTTCGTACTGAGGGTGAGAAAACATCGGAGTACCGAGCACGTACGCGTTTTGAGGATCTCCGGCTTCTTCGCGAGCTTCTTCTCCATGTTCTTTCTGAACAGCTCCCGACCCATCTCTTGCATGGGTGTCCCTTGTAGAGTCGACGAGTGGAGGGACTGCGGGATGTATACCAGATGAGAGCCGGGAGCGTATGCGACAAACATGCGCCTCACGTTGATCTCGGTCTCCAGTGTGTACCGGAACTTCTTGTAGAACTCGGGGTCGGTCCTGAACCGTTCCCTTTCCTCTTCCGTGAACGTGACTGCAACTGAGTTTAGCTCCCACCCCTCAGACTCGCGGCCTGCTCTATAACTTACAATCTTCGGCAGCTCCGGGGTCACGGCCGAGCAAATTTGCGAACGTGTTGGCCGCGAACGGAACTGCGAGCCATGTCTGTCCTCGCACGTAGTTCACGAGTTTCGACACACGGGGCTGAAGGGCGGGAACGAGCTGCAGCGCACTCGAACCCTAAGTGACATGCGCAGACCGCATAATCAGCCGCGAGGCTCGCGATAGAAAGGCGAGTACTCACTACCCCGATTACCCCGACCTTCTTGTCGCTCCAGGCGCCCGCGACCTCCTGCCACGTCTTGTCGAGAGGATCAAATCCCGCGCTGTGGTGCAACTCGCCCTTGTAGTCGTTGATGCCCTCGATGTCGGGCAAACGCCAGCGGGTCAGGCTGCCGAAGGCGGTCACCAAGACGTCGGCGACGTCTTCAATCTCCTCGATCGCCCCAGTCTCGGGGTTCGGGCGGCGAATACGCAGATGCCACTTGCCACTGGGTTCATCGTACTTAGCCTGTACCATCTCATGGCGGAGTTTGATGTAGCGCATCAACTTGTACTTGTCAACAATACCCTGGAGGTACTCCCGAATCTCGGAACCTGGTGCATAGAAGGCAGACCAGTCTCGCTGTCACACGTGTCAGTGCTCGAAGGGAGGTGTTCGGAGCGTGGAAGACGGACTTTCTCTTCAAACGTCAGTTGGTACTACAGCACAGTCAGTGAGATAACACCGACGACGCGCAGTAATACGACGTACACAATGTGCGGGAATGTCGCACGCCAGTCCGCTGTATTGGGTTCGTCATCTTATCTATGGTATGGTCAGACTGGAAAGGGACTCACGGGTATCTGTTGTTGAACCAGGTGCCTCCTACACCAGCACTCTTCTCGTAGATCGTCAGGTCGACCTTGGGAATCTTTTGAGGAAAGCTGGCCGGTACGTCAGTCAGTCGACGGCGCATGACACAGAAGACGGAAGAGAAGCACGAACCGGATGCCAGCTGTGATGCCGCTGAACCCAGCACCGATGACGACGACCCTGATGGGCCTGTACTCGTCAATGCAGAACTCGCCCGGATTGTACGTGCTGGACGTGTCGTTCGCAGAGCTGTGGAAGCTACCTGGCATGTTGTGCGGGAGTCGTGGTCTGGTTGAGGGAAGTCAGCTGCGATAGAGTGGGTATATATGTCGGCACGGCACCCGCCGCTTTACCTTCCGTGTCACCGATCGGGGGAATAAGGGGAGTGGGTCGAGCTTCCCATGACCAGAAAGCTTAGATGAGCTCGCTCGTGGGTAGATTCAGCAGTGTCATGAGAACATAATACGCGAGCTTGGCCAGTTGTACAGTCAGGCATTCACCGTGGAGTGGGTCGCCTACTCACTGCTACAATTCCCGAGTATGGGAATGATTGACGCGTTTGACCCACCCACTCTACGGCAAATGACTGTACGTGCCTAAAACGCCAACATTTTCTCACTGCGCGCGGGCGAAGCTAGTGCTACGAGCGGAGGCGACCGGGGCGCGGGGGTGAGGCAGCAGGTCACCGGTGCATCACGGATCCTTGCACGGTGCGTTGACGCTCCCCCAAGTTATTCAGGATAGACGTATGTCATCCACGATGGCTGTGAGATGGTTTTTGAAGATGGTTTGTCGATGCCACGAGCGCCGCGTTGGTGGGCGGTCACACGATGCCAGCGCGGCCTTAAGCACACTGTAAACCTGATTAGACGAGGTTTGGCATCTCATAGTTGTCCTCACGCACTTACATGGCTTGACATAGCGATGCGACGATGTCAGGTTCTCGTCTGCAGGACGTTTCGCATAGCGAATTATGGAGGTCACCCAGGTTCCCACGCCCCCTTGATGTGAGTTCGTACTTCTTGCTGCATCAACAGACCGGTCGTCCAAGTCGAGTTCGTATCTCTGCATTGCAATCCATCCGATGCGGACACAGCGACTGTCTCTTATAAGTTTCTGGATGTTACTAGACGAGCCGGCCGGTTGTTGAGAACAGGCGGCGGTGTCGGTCCGGAGGCGGGCCGACCGGCTTCGTGTGGTCCGACGAAAGCTCATACGGGCGACAGCGTCGTGTACGCCCAGCAGGAACCCGTCGCGCGCACGACGTTCGAGATCTGCCATCCCGACGCCCTCGAGATCTCTGAGAACTCGCGCAACGTGCGCTCCTTCCCACCCAGCGAGACCATCATCTGTTCGTGCGGGAGCCGTCAATGCGCTGCAGATCAATAAAACTACAGTTTCGACGCACGCTGATGTCGAAGTAGTATCCGCTCGCGTACGCCTTGCCGAGGTTCGGGAGGAGCGGCGAGTCGGCTGGAACGAGCGCAACATCGGACTCGTCGCGGCAGGCGAGGGGCAGGATCTGGTCGATGACGATGAGTTTCGTGGATGGACCTGCCGCCGCGCGTAGCTGAGACAGAATCCTGTACACAGGGCGTCAGCACGACTCCAGGAAAACGGGAGCACGATGTACTTCTTGCAGTCCTCATCTCCCCAATTGTGCATGACGCGCGCAAGGACGAAGACAGCTGGCTTGTCGACCCTGCCCACCCCGGGAACCTCGTAGGACGTGGGCTGTGCCGCAAAGAAATCTTGCGGCTGCAAGGAGACGCGTCCAGAGTCGAACAGTTCCTTATGATCCGCACCCCAGACGGTGAGGGCAATCGCAACGGTCTTCTGGCGATCCTGCACAATGAAACGGAGGTGGGGATACGCCTCCGCGAGCTGGATGGAGACTGAGCCAATACCGCCGCCAACGTCGACGATGAGGGAGTCCGTCGGGAGCGAATTCCACGGGAAGACTGATAGACGGTCAGCTCAGTAGTAGTTTGCTTTGACAGAGGATGGACGAACCAGAAGCATCTGTGACGGAACCACTGCCCTCTGCCACGCGGACAGTCTTCATACCGCGCCCCATCAGCTTCAGGCGGGATGCATGCTCCGGTCTCTCAAGCCAAGCATAGAACGTCTCGTCGGTCTGGTACGCGTAGTTGAACGGACTCGCGTAGTTTGTACCCTCCCGTGGAGAGAGGAGCCACTCGGGGAAGCAGCCGATGCTCCGGTACATCTCGTCCGCGCTACCCGCAAGACTTAGTGCGTGTAGACCATCCACGAACATTAGGAACACACCATATGAGCATCAAGCCCGCCATCCCATTCGGTCCGTCGTACTTGCTCTGAGGGCTGCGTCCGAAGTCAGCATCCTACGAGAATGCCAAGGAGGAGAACACAGCAACGCACTTCTCTCGTATTTATTCAGGTGTGGTCCCCGAGTCGAGGATACCGGTAAGCCTGCTGGCCGCAAAGACGTCCGGGCTGACCTCCCGAACCCACTGATGAGCTGCAAGAAGCCGCAGAATATGACCTGAGGCGAGTGATTATCAGTATAAGTGAGCTCCCGCTGCAGATCGAGGAGACATACCGAGACGCCACGGTTCGAGGGGCTTCGAAACTGGGCCCTTGGCTGCTCGAAGTTCGTCAATCTTGCGCGCCAGCTCGTCGACATGCAATCCATCCGGCCCGGCAACCCGCAAGATTTCGGGAGCGTGGCTCGCCTCGAGGATCTGTATGGCGGCGGCTACTTGGGACTGCACGACACTACGTGAGCATATTGAAACGCAGGTATAGTCCACGGATACGTACGCCGGAAACTCCCTCCATCAGGGCGAAGAAGGGGTTCTGGACGGCGGTCGAGAGCTGTCCACATGCAGCAATAATGTAGCTGGAGGCCTTGACCACTTCATCGGTCTTCAGAAGAGCCTCGGCTGATCCAGGAGCAAGGTCAGCGTCTGAGTCCTTGAGCATGACTGGAATGTCCGGGGAGGGGAAGTCGACATTGTGGCCGTTGTACACCCGCTCGATATCGTCAAGAGCTGACCCAATAGCTGCATGGAGAGCACGAAGGTGTGTCAGAGTGGCCATCGTTGGCGGAGATATGAGGGACCTCTAGTGCGTGAGCTGTATATTTATCCCCTGAAAATGTCGTGCTTCGATGCCGTGGTACGGCTGAGGAGGCTACGACGATCATCGGCATGTCGTCGAGCTACGACCTCGTCTTTCCCCGTCAAAGGCACGTACCGATGAGAGTGTTACGAGGTTCATCGGCATGTCAAACGCTGGTTACGTCCATCTATGTCCACGGGGCGCAGGAGAGAGACTCGCGACTGGTGGACTGGCAGGTGACACCGTGACGGAATAAGCTGTACGCGTTATCCGGCAGGACAGACGACGAGGATATTCGGCACCTCATAACTTCATATATCTGGACTGACAACCCGCCGTACGCGTGAGCGAGGTACTGGCTCTGGCCTCTGGGGACGGACGCACCAAGATGACGTGTTATCTTATCTGATAAGATGACATGGGACCACGCAACCGGTAGCACCAGGATGGCACCGCTGCGGCTCTGGGTTCTGGACAGTGGAGGCAACACGCCGACGCGTCAGCTACGGCAGACGTAAGCGGATTGAAGAGAACAACTCTGCCGGGAGATCAGCAGAATTGGCAGTCCAAAGATTGAGATGGCCGACCTTCTCCATTGTCGCTCCGGAGGCAAATTGTCGAAGCATGGGACCATGAAATTCGAGCCTTCTGGAGTATACGCAGTTTCTGGGTCAAGTGATGCTCTGCGCAACCTCGCCGAGGTCCGAGGAGCATTAGAACGCGCTGGATGGACTAGAACCTCATTTTTCTGGCATCTTGCTAACTCCGAACGAAGAGTTGTTTGTCGAACAAAAGGATAAGACAGCATCTCGCCAAGCCAAGGACCGATGCGTTCGCCAGCAAGTCGAAGTTCGAGTGTCAAGAGTACTTATGTCAAGAGGGAGGAACACTGAAAAGCGGTTGGGGCGCTTGATTGTTGAATCACATAAGCGGCTGTTAGTAAATTTACTTACCCTGTGTTACTGACAGTGAGGTTAACGGTACTCGGGCGGTTACGATACATCTCTTCTCTGTTCTCTACCATCACGTTCCATTCCAACTATATCCTCCCTTCCACTCTCATGTCGAGAGGGCTCGGACATGCGATTACACCCCACAGATTAAACCTATCTACGCTTGTCACGCACGGTGCTGGACACCCGCAGGTGGCGCCAGATCCCAGTAATTGGGATCGCTCCCACCTTGACTTCTTATTGACAGTACGTGCAGCTGCAGTTCCAACTCACGCCCAGGCTGCCACGTCGACATGTGCAACGCATGATGTAGTTATCCGCCTGAACAGTTTTGTCGGGCTTCTATTAACATTTTCTCATCGCAGACACAGTCGAACAACGTCCGAACATAGGACACCGACGTACTTCGGACGCCGGCGGTACCGTACCAAGCCTCTGTTTTGTCATACTCAACAATATGGGACAAGTGGTCTCTACTGAATGACCACAGTTGTCAGCCGACACCGCGGACTCTCATGCTGTCGCGCCAGGGAGGTCTGCGTCTCTACAACAGACACCGTCGGTTCTCAGCAGCCTCCTCTGTTATCTAGTGCGCAGGACATGCTGTATAAAGTCTCGATGACACGCCGACTCGTCCTCGCCCAGACTCTAACAGCCCGCCATGACGACCTTCGCTACTCTACGCGCACTCCATACCGTCATCGGTGAAGCGATCACCGAGATCGAGAAGGTCTACCAGGCCGAGTCGCTAGATTTTCCATCTCTGGACGCTCCGTACTATACTAGCCTCAAGCATGCTCCAGAGGTCGACAGGGCAGAAGACCTGAGGGTCGACCACACCGTGTTCGCCGCGGCTAATCGCATCGTCTCGGCTGCGGGGCAGCTCTCGGCCACGGTCAACAAGCCTTGGTTCTCTCTGATTGAGGGCATTAACTCGGTATGTTCTATCTAACTCTTCGATAGTTTCGTTCTCACTCTTGTGAACTAGACCAACGTTGTCGCTTGTCTCCAATTCCTCGAGGCCAGCAATACAGTCGAGATCCTCCGCGAGGCCGGACCAGGCGGTCTTCATGTCAAGGAGATCGCGAAGAAGATCACTGCGCTACGCAGCTGGAAGACGGACGGGCCTCCCGTCGAGCTTGACTCGTCGAAACTGAGTGTGTACCTTCGGTTCGCTTATGTGCATGTCCCTCTCTGATCCACATCAGGCCATGTACTTCGCATCCTCGCGACCTTCCACTGGCTTCGCGAAGTCACCCCGGACGTCTTCACGAACAATCGCCTGTCTTCGTATATCGACTCGGGCAAATCGTTCGAGCAGCTCAGAGACGCGTGAGTTTTCTTCGCCTGGTACCACGCTATGTCCTCATCAAGTTCTGAATAGCCCGGGAACTAAGTACGACGAGTCAGATGGCGTCGCTGCATACTGCGCCACCGCGTGCGTGTGCTCGCTTCTCTTCCTTACTTGCCGGAATTCACTTGTTCCTGTCTCGCAGTGGCGACGAGGTTTTCAAGCTCATGACCAACTTGACTGACTGGCTCCTGAACGACGGCGGGTCCAAGACTGACTCGGCGTTCAATTTCACCTTCAAGACCCCTCTCAAGTACTACGAGTGGATCGAGCAGCCGGGCAACGAGCACAGACTCACGCGTTTCGGACATGCTATGCATGGGACGAAGCAGTTTGAGATCGCTGAGAACATCATCCACGGTGAGCTTTCGGTCGCATGCAATCCGCCGAATTCAGGGTTGCAAGCATTCAGACATATTGACGTGACATGCGAACTCCGCAGGGTTCCCATGGGAAGAGCTCCCGAAGGACTCGGTCGTTGTCGACATTGGAGGAGGTATCGGAACCATCTCGCTCATCCTCGCAGAGGCGTACCCACACCTGCGCTTCGTGGTCGAGGACCGCGCACCAGTCGTCGCGATCGGACGTCAGGTCAGTGCCCGCCCCAACCTTCCTCGCATTGTGTCCCTGACGTCTATATCGTCTTTCGGTACCCATGATACGTTTGTGCCCGCCTGCATGTGAACTGTGCCTACATTCTCCCGCGCCCATCGCGCGTCGTCCCTGCATATCCCGACTGTCGGTCACAGGCCTGGGGAGGAAAGTACGCTGAGATCTTCGACTCTGGCCGTCTGTCGTACCATGCGCACGACTTCTTCGAGCCGCAGCGCCCCTTCGATGTCCCCGGCGTCGGCACCGTCGTCCATCCCGACGTGATGTTCATCCGCGCGATTGCACACAACTGGCCGGACAGCTACGTCCTCGAGTGCGTCTCGCCTTCCCTTCGTGCGCGTGTGTAACTGATCTCTCACGCGGCATCTCAGGCTGTTGAAGACGCTGCGCGCGGCAGCCGGCCCAAACACGAAGCTCCTCTGGATCGACAACATGCTCGCGTACGCTTGTGTCGACAACGAGAGCGGCCAGGAAGGGTCGGAAGCTCTGGGTGCGGTCCGCTCCCTCGTTCCTGAGGGCTCTCCTCTCCTTCCGAACCTCGGTCGTGCCAGCGCCAACGGGTACATCCTCGACATCCAGGTGCGTCTCCGTCCTCCGTTGTATCCTCCTCATCCGCTTGTTGCTTCTCGGCGAACGAAGCTGTTGACCCTATGATGCTGATGCGTCGCCCCAGATGCTTGGAAGGTTCAACGCTAAGGAGCGCACCTACCGCGAGTACGAGGCTCTCACGAACGCGTCTGGATGGAAGATTACGCGCGTCAAGCGTGCAGTCGGCTCCCTGTGGGCTTACACGACCGCTGTCCCGGTCTAGAGCGATGCAGTCGATAGCGGCGGCCTCTACGGCGGCCTCCAGCCCTCGTGATTGTTTTGGGGGTATCACGTTCCCTCGCTTCGTGGGTCATTATCTTCAACAAGCAGCAACGCTTATTTATGTTCTGAGATCGTTTACGTCTTGAATCGGGGTGTTCTCTCTAGACAGTGCTGTAGACGACACCGAAGACCGTGCGCAATGCTCATCGTGTCTATTTGCCACCATGTGTCACGCGACTCAATGAAGTTCCACGGCCCCCGGCGCAGGCACGGAAGCTCCAGGAGAAGCTACTAAGAAGCTCTCTGAATCCGCAGAAGAAGCACCGTCTCGTCACGGTCGGCCACCGGTGACGATTACTACCAAAATCAAGATGACAATCATCGCGCTCAAGGGACCCGTCGAAGGCAGCATCGGGCGTACCGAACTTGGCAGTGCACTCGGCCTCCGTTTCTGAGCGCGACCGTATGTTCTGGCACTCATTCTCAGTCATAGCACCATGAGAGCGCGGTCGCCGGGCCCAAGGATGACAAGCCCCTCACACGTACTTTCCCGCATCTTCGGGAGCAGCTGAGACGGCGCGAGCTTTATAACTCGTCGGGTGACCGTGGTGTGTTTGCAGACCCCACTACCCATCGTTTCATTCCGCTATGGGTGGCAGAGAATCGCGCCCTGCTTCTGAGCCAGCACCGGCGGAGCCCATTCCGCCAACTCCTGTCAAGATCAAGCTCGGGGACTTCGCGATTGACGAGTATAGACCCATCAAAGTCATCGTTATCGGGGCTGGGTTCAGCGGCATACTCGCTGGGATCAGGTATGTGCTATAGCACGACGCGTCTTCGCGAGGGGGACTCACCGCCGACCGGTACGTTACAGGTTCCCGCAGAAGATACCGAACGTCGATTTGACTATATACGAGAAGAGTGCTGGGGTCGGCGGGACATGGTACAACAACCGCTATCCGTGAGTAGCCCAGTCTTTGCATGACAGGATTGACTTACCCACTACTTCACCCATCGTCTATATAGCGGAGTCGCGTGCGACATCCCGGCTCACTGCGTATGTTCTCAAATTCTCCGTGAGTATGGCGCCATCTGACAACCTGCCACAGTATCAGTTCTCGTTCGAGGACAAGGTATTCTGACCCATACCTGCGGCAACTCCGAGCTGACTGGTCTCGCTTCAGCGCGACTGGTCCTCCTTCTATGCCCCAGGCCACGAGATCCAGCAGCATCTCCAGGACGTCGTCGACAAGTACAAGCTCATGCGCTACATCAAGCTTAGACACGAGATGGTTCACGCGCGATACGATGAGGCGACCTGCAAGTGGCACGTCCGCATCCGCAGGCCCAAAATCGGCAGCGAGACCGAGTTCGAGGAGTTCGAGGACGTCGCCGACGTTTTTCTGACAGCCTTCGGAGCTCTCAGTCGATGGAAGTGGCCGGACATCCCGGGTAGGGAGGACTTTAAGGGCGAAGTGTACCATACGGCGCAGTTCTTCCCGGAGGGCGGCAGTTGGGAGCAGGTCGCCGGGGATTGGAAGGACAAGAAGGTCGGCGTCATCGGCTCGGTGAGTCTATTCGCAGCTCCGTTCAAGAGAGTCGTTTTCGTCTGACCTCACGATAGGGATCGAGTGCGATCCAGACTGTCGCTGCAGTGCATCCGAAGGTGTCGAAGCTCGTCACCTACGTGCGCGGCCAGACATGGATCGCTGTTCCCTTCGCCGGCGAAACATTTTCGGAACTCTTGGGGCGGGACACGGTTCCTCAAGATGGTGAACGTGAGTCGCAGCGCGCGTCTCCTGGGGCTACTCTCACAGCGCGAACTGCAGTCGTCTTCACTCCCGAGGAGATCGAGCGATTCAAGACCGATCCCGAGCACTTCCAGCGCTTCAGACGTACCATGGAAAGCCTCGTCAACGTAAGTCGTCCGTATGCTCAATCGTAGAGGCAAGCATGTCTGTCTGACTACTCGTCATGGGAAGTCCATGCACTCCTACACAGTCCGAGGAAGCCAATTGTCGGCTGAGCTACAGGAAGCGTTCCGAAAGAAGATGGAAACACAACTTGCGCAGAAACCTTGGATTGCAGAGAGGCGTTCGTACTTCACCTATCACTGTTGCACAGCTTGGCTTATACTGCTCCGTTCACAGTGATCCCAACTTTCCCTGTGTCGTGCAGGCGGCTGACTCCGGGTCCGGGGTATCTGGAGGCCTTGTGCGCAGACAACGTCAGTCCCCCACCTAAGTAACTTTGTCAGTGGCTCTCGCTGACGCAAGATGTGAGCAGACCGACTTCATCACGAGCCCGATCAAGCGGTTCACCGAGTCCGGAATTGAGACAGAGGACGGCCAACAGCAGGAGTTGGACATCATCCTCTGCGCCACCGGTATGTCGCCATCCTTTCCGGATGCACGTCTCTAATGGCCGACCAAGGATACGATGTGTCCTGGCAGCTTCCGTTCGATATTATCGGACGCAATGGTGTGGCGCTGAACGAGAAATGGAAGCCATTCCCGACATCCTATCTGGGGATGTGCGTCGACGAATTCCCGAACATGTTCACAGTCCTGGGTCCGAACTCCCTCATCGGCGCCGGAGTCCTCATCCCTATCATTGAGTCCGCTGTCGACTACGCTGTTCAGGCCACCGCGAAGATGCAGCGCGAACGACTGAAGAGCATAGAGGTCAAAGTGGATGCCGTGCGAGACTTCGACCAGTATATCGAGGTGCGTTTGTGATGCTCAATTCTACCGTGACGTACTCGAAGTCTCGAACAACCTGCTGACTGTCCCTTAGAGCTACTTCCCGCAGGTATATTTCGAACGTGACACAGCGCCGCGTGATACCATCTGACCGCTGCTTGTTCCAAGACCGTCTTCAGCGACAAATGTCGCTCGTGGTACAAGCTGGGCAAGGACGAGGGGCGGATCGTCGGCTTATGGCCAGGTACGCGCTAGCCGTGTCGCTACAGCAGATACGGCCGCTAACAACACATTCGTGATGCAGGGTCCAACCTGCATGCTCTGAGGGCCCTGCAGCACCCCCGGTGGGAGGATTACGACTACTCCCGTGCAGACGATGTCTCGAACAGGCTCTACTGGCTCGGGGACGGTCAGACGCACAACGAGAGGACCTCGACAGGAGACAGTACGTTTTCCAGTGACGCCGCGGTGCATATGGTGCTAACATGCCAACTCCCAGGGGCGTGGTACCTCGGCGAGGAGTTCGTGGATAGACCGCCAGGTCAGTGATTGAAAACAGCGCTCGCTCACGTCTAGATGGTGTACTGATGACATCGTTGATTTAGTGCCGGAGGAATGAAGCTTTAATTGTATGGATATTACTGAGCACGCAATAAGAACTTCCCTTTCATCTCACTTGGCTCGGCATCCAGCTTTTGGCTTGGTGAGTCGACGGACATCAGTATGATGTACGAACGTTTCGAAGAGACCGCGTGTACCGCACTCACGGGAGCTTGGGGTGAGAAAGAGTGCGCGAAGGTGACGTCCTAGCCATGGGTGGCGGTCGATGATCCCTCAATTCCTCACGACTAATCACTTCCCTGTCAAGTCGATATCTACGCCCTCGGAGCTATCGCACGACACCGTCATCCTCGCTGCGCCTTTTGACTAGGAGGCGAAAGTTTCAAGTAAGAAAGCGTGCGCATTCGTATGAGAGGTTCACCTGAGCACGGCGCTGGGAAGGCGTCCAGTGCGAACAGCGCGCCACGGGCGTGGGCGACCGACTTTACTGGCTGGGCGATGTTCATAGTACCTACACGGAGAAGAGGTTGGCTGGCGATCGTACGTCTTGTCCTCTTAGAGCGCTTCGAAGCTTACTGATGATAATGTTAGGGGCGTGGTATCTCGCGACTCCGAGTCAGCCGCCGAAAAGGGGAAATGCGCCTCCTGTCTAAGGACAAAGAGAACTCAACCAGCAGGTATAAACCTACAGCAGTTCCCTCGGTAAGTGCAGCCATCGGGTCCTGTAACCCACACACTTAGCCTTCCAGGCATAGTCGTCGTCGGTTGAACGTGCAAGATGTCAACCTCAGATTCCGTTCAAGACGTCGAACGCTCAGACATCCCAACCGTCAATACCCTCGTCATGGCCCTCTATCCCCACTGCCCCCCACCATACGCGAAGCGGAGCCTTCACATGCCGATGCCTGTCCAGACGGTTGCCCGACGCGCAGACTTCGTCGACGCAATAGCGACGCTCTGTGCCCTCCAGGACGACTGCGACTACGCGTCCGTTGCGCTCAGCACCTCCCCCCAAGGGCTAGAGCTATACATATCTCTCGCATCCCTTCCTGCCGCGCTCCCATCCCGGATGCAATGCTGGCTGGGGCAGCTGCGGGAAGTTGGCAGGGACTACTTATCTGCAGGCACTCCCGAGCATCCCAGCGACGACTCGAAGCTCTCCGGTGGTCAGAGAGCGATAATCATTGCGCTCTATCCGCCGTCATATGTCAAGTTCCGGGGCCGGCTGCGCGATCCCAACGGTCACACCCCTTCGGAGCTCTTAGCAGCGATCGAGGCCTTCCAGGCAACCCAACTGCAGACCCCCCATGGAGAAGAACTGCGCACCCTATCGGCGAGCTTGCGCACCTTCACAGCTATCGTTCGAGACGACGATCATCGTCTGAGCGACGACGACTGTTTGGTCCTCCACCGTGTGGGCGAGCGATTCTCCGCGGTCCTCACGGATGCACCTTTCCTACAGTGGCTGAACGGAACCATAGGTGCGTCCAACCAGTTGATCTCCGTGGCACGCTCCCAGCTCATCGGTTAACGCCACAACAGCAGCGTATGCAGAAGACATGCTGCACGCATGCGCGCTCCTGTATATCATAGTGAGCACCCTCATCTCGGCGGCCGTGGCCAAGATGACGCGTCCCGCACTGCAGAACGGCCCCGCAGTGCACTGGCTCGAGTCCTCCCGTGCTCAAACATTCCTCGCGGACATGCACCCGGACAGTTTGGCAGCGCGGTGGAAAATGTATCCCGGCATCCACCGCGACGACGCGATACGTGCACTACAGGCTGCGCACACACTGCCTCCTGGTCTCGTCCGGCACGGCACGACGTACGTCGACGAAACCGCCACAGTCCACTGCGAAGCCGCGCTGCTGGCGTATCTCATATACAACCAGATCCCTGCGTATCCGCACGTCGCATGCAGCAGGGATCCGTGCCTCTGCTGCCACAAGTACGGCGAGGCGCTCAAGTCCGTTTTCCGCACGGACATCGCATTCCGCCGAAGCATCTGGACGCCTAGGCTGCAAGTGCCGTGGGTCATGCCCGAGAGCACGTCGCAGGAGGTGATGGACATCTTTCAAAGGTTGGTCGCGCGGACGCTAGCGGAGAAGGTCTGGGAGTACGGGAACCACCGTCTGGTATACCCCCACTGCCGGTAAGAATCGGGACGGTTAGAATGGTCGGTCTAGTATACGAGGAAGCCCCTGCGGAAATCGAGGTACAACCATTCCCCGACTCTCGTGAGTTGGTCAGTGGTCAGGTTTACTCGCTGTTCTCACTGTGCATGTACTCAACGCTCGGCCGCGCCCATTTCAGTCTACCCTTTGGGATTGTACCTCGCCGTCTAGTCAGCTGCAAGATGACCTCAGATCGAATTGAACGCATCGAAAGCTGAGAGGGGGTCCATACCGTCAATAGTCTCATTCTAGCCCTCTATCCTCACTGCTGTCGACCATACCCCCCACGGAACCTTCACATGCTGATGCCGGTGCAAACCCCGGTCGCACGACGCGCAGACATCCTCGACGCCCTTGCGACGCTATGTACCCTTCAGGAGAACTGCGACTCCGTGTCTGTCGCACACCGTGCATCCTCGCAGGGACTGGAGCTGTACATATGTACCGCAGCCGTCCTTCCCGCTCTCCCAGCCCAGATGGAGTCATGGCTGAGACAGTTGCGGGCAGTTGGTCGGGAACCCCTCTCATGCAATCGTCCCAGCAACGATTCGACGCTTACAGAAGCTCAGAAAGCCATGATCATAGCGCTGTATCTGCCCTCATATGCGCCGGCCAAGTTTCGCGCCCGGCTTTGGGACCCTGCAATCTAAGGCACCCCGTCGGAGCTGTTAGGAGCGGTGGAAGCCTTCCGAACAAACCGAACCGACGACACGCCCCACCACGAGGAGCTAGAGAAGTTCTGGTTGAGCTTGCGCTCTTTTACAGCTATCGTCAACCGTCAGAGACGACGATCGTCGCTTGAGCGATGACGATTGCTTGGCCCGGAATCTCATTATGCGGGAGAGCAGTTCTACGCGGTTCAACTCACAAACGAGGGTCTATCGGTTGTGCTGCATGAGAAAATACTCATGTGCGCCGCTATCGATCCACACTGCCACTCACATCGCTCACCGGCATAGCAGGCGGAAGGGCAGGTGGTCACGACGTGCACGGTGCTGCACGCATGCGTGCTCCTGCACATCGTTGGAAGTACGATGATATCGGCGGCCCTCGCCAAGGAGACCCATTGATACCCAGCCCTGCAGAACGATTTCGATCCCGTGGAAGACTGGCTCGAATCGTCTCGTATCAAACCTTTCTCGCAGATATGCACCCAGATAACTTGGAAGCGCAGTGGAAGGCATACCCCAACATCACCCGTGACCATGCCATCCAGGCGTTGCTGTCGGTGAGCACACTGCTCCCCGGCCTCTCTCGGCATGAGACGGTATACGTCCACGAAGCCGCCGCGGTCCATTGTGAAGCAGGGCTCCAGGCGTACCTGGTCCATAACGACGTCCCCGCGTATCCACACGTCGCGTGCAGTCGGGACCCGTGCTTCAACTTGTGCTGCCGGAAGTACGGCGAGGCGCTGAAGTGGACCTGCCGCACGGACCTCGCGCTCCGCCGCAGCATTTGAACGCCGGGCTTGGAGATTCCGTGGATGCTGCCGGACCACACGTCCAAGGATGTTCTGGGCATGTTCGAGAAGCTGGTGGTGAAGACGGTATACGAGCGGGTATGGGAGCCGGGAACCACTTTTCAGGTGATGTCGCACTGTCGATGAGATCTTGAGAACGGGCACGGATGGAGTTAGTATCTGTAGTAGGTCCTGCCTTGGTCCTGCCGCTCGATAAGTATTGTGCCCTGCCAGCCTGAGGTCTGAGTCCTGACATACCCGTTTCTACTAGACATCTGTAGCTGTGATGACGCCCGAGCCCTGGTGCATTTTGCTTGCATGCATCGACCTGTCATTCCACGCGATGTCGCTGGGCGAAGAGCAGGTACAAGTCACGAAGGGCAGGACGACCACTAGTAATTAGAAAGATCAACAGATGGTGTGTTACGTTTATTAGTCCGGCGCCTATTTATGCGATAGTCGTGGGAAAGCGAGGTCAACGCATGAAATGCTCGAACGGGTGGCTTGATCTCGTCCACATCATCACTTTTCCAGTCTTCCCGCTTTCTTGGATACCCTAGGACTGGACGCTCGTTTCTTGGATCCATATACCTTGTGGCTCTGGACATCCCAAACTAATATTCTCGCGAGAAGATACTGAAAATTTCTTGTGGACCGCCGCCATCATCGGCGGCCATGACAGACTCTACCAAGATTCGTTCTGGAACTGGACATGTTCTCCTTCCTGCTTTCGACAATAATCAGGAACGCGGACTACTACCCGTTGCTTCCACGGAAAACCTTGTCAACTGGACATTCGGCCGCGGCACCGTGGTATGTTTGCTCGACGGACCTCTCGCGCGATCTTACTGACATTCTACTCGTCTAGATTTGGCGCATATGGCCTGCTGTGCTTTTGCACACCGTCGTCGCTGCTGGTAGGCCTGCGCTGGTGCGATCGACTACGTGTCCGGAGCTGACGCGCTCTTTTTCAGCGGTGGTCTCGATCTCTCTTCGGACCAAAGTGCACCTCGGCATTCCTAATGTCTTGCTTACTCTTCTCGGTTTGTTTCCTCTGCTCTGTTCGTGCGTTTTTTCCAGGCTGAAGCTTGCGTCAGGTGTGGTGATCGGTTTCGTCATCTCATACCGTGCCGTCTCCGGGTACGTCTCAGTTGTTCTACCAGGCGGTGGATCATCCGCGGGCAACGCACCAGCCGTCGGATGTTCTCTCTTATCGTCTACAGCCCCCTACAGCTGAAAGCCGGAGCTCTAACCGCTACTTCCATGCAGATATGACCGCTACTGGCAAGGCCGCAGTGCGTGGTCGGACCTCGCGCGGACCTCGCGCACGTTCACGCGACTCGCCTGGATACACGTCCCGCTCAAGATGACGCCGACGCAAGCGAATGCTGACGGGACAACCCCCGAGGTGGATACCCATGTGGCTAGGCGCATCATGGCAGAGAAGCGCATCGCGCTCGATTTGGTCGAAGGGTACGTTGTACGCCACAGGCCACAGGACAGCACGGACCGCTCACGCCCCATGTACAGGTTTGTTGTCGCGGTCAAGCATCACCTCAGAAGTAGGTCGCTTGCTAGGGCGACAGTGCACGTTCTAACCGCATTCCGACAGGCGAGACGGGCATCTATTACGAGGATCTATACCCGCTCGTGAAGCCGCTGCACGAGGTCAGTCCCTGCGTACCGATTACGGTATCAACGTGTAACCGTCGCCTGTGCAGCACGTCCATCACCGTCAAAGCAGCAAGAAACCGCCAACCGTTGACTTGTCTGAAACCACGTCTCCGCGCGACCTGCATCCAGAAACGCCCCCATTCGCGTTCCCCGGCCCGTCCACCGCGGCATCGCAACCTTCCTCGCGCAAGCAGACCCTCCGCGACCCGGTCATCCCCCCAATCAACGCCTACGGAACGTTCATGGCGCGGCCCCGCCACCTCGCACACTCGTCGTCGTCCTCCGTCTCCAGCGATGCCGAAGAGCGCGCACGCCACCCGCTCTTGCCGGGGGCGGTAGCCGCGCACGGGACCAGCAAGGGCATCTTCGGCGACGTGCGCGCGGACCTCATTCCCTTCGCGAACGTCGTGCAGGGTGTCGCGCACGTGCTTGGCTACCGCAAGACGGTCACCGTGCGCGGTGCGGGCGGGGTCCCGGTCGATGTCGATGTCGAGGCTGGAGCGGGCGGCGACGAAGAGGGCGGGGTGCAGCGGCGATGGGCAGACGATGACGCCGACGCGAGCCCGCAAGGTCCCGGTGAGCCTCGCTCTTTCGTGTCAGTTTTGCGATTGCTGACGTGTAATGTAGGCGAGAACAGGCACCCGCACCAGGAGCACATGCGTGCGGCATTGCAGGATACGGGCGAGCGGCTGGGGCTCACGCACTCGAAGCACCGGCCGCGTATCGCGGGCGGCGGAGAAAACCTTCCGCTGGAAATCGTGCGCTCGCTGAGCATCTGGCTGAGCGTGTTGGACGAACGCGGTGTCGTTCCTGGAGCCGCGTTGGGCGGTATGCTGGGCTGTCTGCAGGCATTCGAGGATAGTCTGTCGAGTAAGTCTTCCAGGACCTCGTGGAGTATGCGGCGAGCTGACGAGTGCGTGGCAGCGCTGGAGAGGATCTTGACGACACCCTTGCCTTTGTGAGTTCCCTCAGCTCAATCCGTTTACGGTGGATACTGACAGCATCCGCAGTGTATACTCAGTACACATCCGGTACGTGCTTTTCAACGTTCTAGCTATGGCTTCATGCTAAGACGGGGCTGACCGTGTCGAATTCCTCAGACAGTGAGTAGTCAGCTTCGCCACTGTCTGCTCGCCGCTTCATCTGATATGGTCCCCAGCACCGTATGGATATACCTCTTCTGCCTCCCTTTCCAGCTTGTAGACCTGTTCGGATGGTACGCGATACCCGGCGTCGGCATGGCCGCGTTCATATACCTCGGTCTCATCGCGGCCGGCGAGGAGATCGAGCAGCCCTTCGGTGCGTCTCTCACCTTTCCCGGCATCTCGCATCTCGCACTCCGCTGATCCTCCCCGCATGCCACCCCAGGCTACGACGAAGTACGCCCTTCCTACTACCTCTCTGACGACGCCCGATCGCTGACCGGGACCGGGCACACAGAACGACCTCGACCTCGACTTCTTCTGCCACGCGATCATCCACGCGGACATCGAGCGCCTCAAGCGCGTCTCGTGCCCGAACGTCTACCTCGGGGCGCACCACGACGGCGCGCACATCCGCGCGGGCCACGACCTGGCGGTGGACATGCAGACACACATCGACGCGGTGTTTGGTGCGTGTGCTTCAAGCACGTGTCATTGGAACTGCTGGCGGGACTGACGGTTGCGGGTAGGTGGCGGAAGGCACTTGTGACCGTCAAGGCTCCGTTCTGTCGCTCTAGATCTGTAAGCTCGGTACAAGATGGCGCGGAGTAAGGCTTGTAGGAATGTGGTCGCGCTCCCGCGACAAGGTGCCGTTGCGGATCATACCGCGGTTGCAAGCTTACTACTAGCTCCCGCAAACCTCTACGCATTCTATGTGCGTACACTAAATATCAACAGGAACAGCCCGTTGAGTTCACGCAAGCCGAATAACCGACCCTTCGCTCGTAAGTCTGTCACAACGGAGTCAGTGAATAAGTCAGACCGTGCCATAAAGTTGAGCAGCAGACCTACCTACGGTGCACCGGATGCGGCCGATGGGCGCCAAATGGACATGTGGTTAAACCTCCGCTCACGGCCATCTTCGCGTCCGCCGTACGCAGTCTGCGTTACGCAGGGTAAGGCGTCCTGCTTGTACCCTACGATTTCAACATACATGCATCTCCTTCCCCGTCCGTACTTACTTCGGGCGTAACCATCCAGACGTAAGCACCAACTTGCGGACCCTCGATCCCCGTCACAGCAACATATACGATCTAGACCGACGTAGGTCCCCTTCCGCTTGCCCTGTGACTGATATGTTACTCGTAGATATTATCCGTTCAGCACTGATGTATCCTGTCGACAGCGAAGGCAAGATGTTAACTCGGGCCACGGATCCGAGAGGGACAGCACTCACCTCCTTCGGCTCTTCCATGCCCATCTCACAGGCAGTGGTCGCCAATCTGGGGATTACTTCGGTAGTCCCAGAGCGCATCCGCCAAAGAGTGCGCTATGAGGATCCGGAACACGTGCAGGACGTCCTGTGGCGTGTGCTCGGGCATAGCCCATGGAGCTACGATGCGAAGCACCATCTTACTGACGCGGAGCGAGACGTCCGTGAACTTCTCCCACTTCGACGCCGCGCCATACATGACGCAGCAGAAGCACGGATCCCCGCTGCTCGCGAAATGTGGGTATGCAGGTATTTGGTTGAGGACGAGGTACGCCAGCAGCGCCGCCTCGCAGTGGACCACGGCGTGGTCGTGGATGTATGTGTTCCCGCGCTGCACGAGGCCCGGAGGCAGTTTGTTCGCTGACCGCAGCGCACGTAAGGCAATGTCGTGTCTGAGGTCCGGCTCCCAGGACTTCGCCAAGTTTTCCGGATCCATGTCGGCGCAGAATGTCTGAGGCGGGGAGGGGCCAATCCAGCGGACCACGAGACCGTTTTGTAGCGCAGGACGCGTCCTCTTGGCTTGAGCCGTCGATATCAGGGTGCTGCATATGATGTGAAGGAGGGCGGACGAATGCAGAACATGCTCCACGCCTGCCCCTGTTGTGGACGTGAGTCGAAAGATCAGCCAATCACCGACTAACGACGCACATATGTTATCGCGCAACCACTTCTTGAACTCCGGATTCGTGAGAGCTGCGGAGAACTGTCGTCCGGCTTCGTGGAGGCTCAAACAATCATCGTCGCTCAAGCGGTGATGGTCGTCGCACGACGGGCAAAGCACGATGTTTCGCCCTGTAACAGGGCAATAAAACACGTGACAGGTCCGTCAAAGGTAACTTTTTACTGGCCTTTTACTTCCTCTGGGCCCATTCACGGTGATATTTTACCTTTGACGGAACTGTTACTGGCCTGTTACGGGGTTTAAAATCCTGCCATGCCCGCCGTGTCGGTGGCCGTGAGGATGGCTGTGAAGCAGCGCAAACGCTGATGAAGGTCTTGCAGGTCTTCAATGTATGTTGCGAGATTATTGGGCGTGGTCAGAGCGGCTTCCACTTTACTCAGCAGCTTCCAGGGAGTGGCTATCCCGCAGAGCCGGGGCCTAAACTTCGCGTATGAAGACCGATGAAGCGCTATGATGAACGCTCTTTGAGCTCCCGTGACCTCCAAGCCCGTGTGGTGCTGAGGAATGGTCGGTGATTCCAGAGCGACCGTCTTCAACTGCGCCAGCCATGACTCCACTTGCGTACGGAGGGCACGCGAGAGGGGCGCGGCCGATATGTACAGCTCTACACCTTGTCCGGAGGTGCTGAGTACGGCAGATGCGAAGTCGCAGTTGGCCTGTAGGGCACACAGTGCAGCAAGCGCATCGAGAAAGTCAGCATGCCGCACTTTCTGGACAGGCAGGGGATTTGAAGATGTGGTCTGGCACTCGGACCGGGCATGAGGGGATATAGGGCTAGAATGATAGTATTGATGGTCGGGACGTCTGATTCGCCAATATGTTGAGGTGAAGCCATGTCGCAGATTCGGCGGTTCGGTCCATGGCAGTCAAACGAGGAGGCGGCCGCGGTATATTTCTACCCCTCACTGCGCCACGTGTCCCGGCGCCAGCGGAATGCAACAGAAAGTGTCAGGTTGAAGTTTGACCACCGTGTCTACTCGTTCCTCCTATCGCGACTCTCTTCTCAGCTCACGTCTACTTATTCTGCGGACCGGAATATGTTTTGTGCACAATGCATAGACGATTCTATCTCGTGCTTCTCGGGGAATTGCTGCGCTCCGCTCCAAAATCGTGTCGCAGACGCAGGCAAATCTGGAGCACTCGTCCAGGCTCCCGGTCGTCCAGACGAAGCTTAGCCAGCCGACTGCCGTTATTTGCTTCTCTTATAGCTCGTCAACGAATGGCACATCCTTGAAGTGGAGCAATAGGTCGTCGAAGAGTGTTTCTCGCGCTGAGCTGACGTCGACGAGATCGCAGGTTCAGTTACCGATTAGAAGTTACTCAAGGTCTCATGTCTGGGCAAACTGCGCCGTCCCTTTTGGCACTGTTTTCACCTCATCGCAACTAGTCGTCGCCCGCGTTGCCCGGCTACCGCTCAAGCTCCTGTGCCGCCGCCGAGCACCCCCTATCACCAGCGCGTTCGAACAGGGCCACTGCTAGTACACAGTACGCCTTTTCGGCCCTCACCCATCCTTCTGGCTAGTCCTTGGGTCCGCTACTTGAAACCCTCTGCACGACTAATTATATTCCGCTGATAGGGAGGCTGGCTTTTACTCTTCCACCTTTCGACCGCCGCCGGATATCAGCAAGGTTTACTTTGACGGCCACATGTGACGCGCTGCCATGGCTGTGTCTACTTTCAGGCTCGCCATAGACGAGGTAATGCGCTCACGCACACACAAACACGGCCTTCTTGCTGACTTAGGGACTAATGCGTAACTCAACGAGGCGTTACCATTCCCCTATGGCGTCGTAGGGCTATAATGCGCGCCGCCCGCTATGCTATCTGAAGCCATCAACGCCCGCTCTGCGGTAGGAGGGCACTGCGGTTGTGTTATGGCGGTACAAGCACTCGCGCTGAGACTGGCCGTATAAACGGGCGACGTGCAGCACGGAGTCTACTTGTGCGTAGTCCCCCGGTGTCGAGTTCCCGTTCACACTCTCGTCAGCATGCGCCCTTCTGTTGCGTCTGTTCTGTTCTGTGTCCTGTTGATGGGCGGCGCAATTGCGCAAGACTCGAGCACGGATGTCACTGGTGAGTCTGAAGCAGTCTGGGTGACGACGACTGACAGCAATCTGAATACCAGACACCGTCCTAACTACGGACACAGACACGGCACCCGCCACCACCGACTCTGTCCAGCCTACAGACACCGACTCCGTCACTACCACCATCGATTCTACCACCCCTACGGACACCGCTACCTCTTCCGCCGACTCCATCACCAGCACGATGATCACCGGGACCTCCGCCCCCATGACCAGCTCGACGGGCCTGCTAGGGACGTCCGGCACCATCTTGCCAATATCTCCGCCCTCTACCGACCCGACCACCCAACCAGGAGGCCAGGCAAGCTCCCGTAGTACGCACCCTACGATTTCGCACAATCCAGCACCGTCTTCGACAAACGGTGCTCTGTCCATGTGGGGTCACGAGGGCCTACCCGTTTTCCGGGCCGGTGTCGGGATAACAGCGCTGCTCCCCGTGCTTGGTGTGATGTGGTTTCAACTGGTCGCGTAATCCCTATTTCCTTGGTACGCGAACTACAGCACGGATATTGGTCGTGGTCGTGGTCGTCGGAAAGGCAGAAGTCAGACAGTATAAGTAATCGCTACTTATCACGCCCCTTACTCATGTAGACGCCGAATCCTCTGAGTTTGAACCGCGATAACAAAGATACTTACAGATACTTATCACTCGTCTCGTTTGTAATGATCTCGCTTTGACTGGTCACCGCCATGAACCTGACAGTACATACTCGCAAACGTCCCTTCTGATTTTCCTCGTGAGTACTGTCCCCAGGCTTACCGACACCACCTGAGTACTTTCAAGATCGAACACGTCCGCCCCACTCGTCGAGACGCGATCGTCGGACGATCCTCGCTTCTGCTCGGTTCAAGCCTGCGACGGTAGGGAGATGAACGACCAGATATTCTTTCAGGAGGAGGGTAGCATAGAGGCGGTGGACGCGCCGTGTTCAAATTGTGGCAAGTATGCAAGAGGTGAGTACGAAGGGGACTTCTTATTGACAATACTGTCACCGTCTCGCGCTGAAACTGTTCCAGCACGGGGATGTCGGCGTGCTAAGTCTCTTGGAGACGTAGTGTGACCATCTTCCTCTGTTATATATTGAGGTATGTTTTGTTTCGCTGCGCCGTTCTCTCGCCTCGCGGTGGAGCCCTGGTCGCTGATACCGGCGATAGAACAGGTCGGATGAATGTCCATTGGCCGTGCCGGAAACATGCCGTGTATCAGAGGATGGAATAGAGGCCGAGGGACGCGCCGTGCAAATTCTGGAGAGCATGCGGAGGTGAGTACGAACAGGACTACTTATTCGTCAACGTGTCGCGTTGAAACTGCTGTAGTGCGGGTATGTCGGCGTGCCAAGTCTCGCGGAGACATTGTGACCACCTTCTGCTCTGAAATAAAGTCGGGATGTTGCATTTCTGCTGCCCCGCTTTCTCGCCTTCCGATAGAGCCCTGACGTACTCACTTCTGCAGTAGAACACCTAGGCTGTAGAATGTCGACTAGTCGGGCCATCTGTAACATGGACATCCTCCAAGAGATCTTCGAACATCTTTCCATAGCTCCTCGCCACGTCACACAAGTTCGCGATTACGATTTGTACGGAGACGAAGCAACGGCGAAGAGGCAAGCGTTGGCTAGCGCATCACTCGTATGCAAGACGTTCTCGGAACCCGCCTCGCGTGCTTTGTGGACAACTCTCCACCGCGGCATCGGGCCCCTCATGCGAGTGTTTTCTCATTTGAAAGAAACTACACTCTGGCCGCTTAGCTCTCAGCGGATCTGGGTGAGTATCATTCGAATCTTGCAGCTCCAGCTTCTAACTAGTGTTCACATGCAGTACATCGAGGGCGAGACAACTGCTCTCGAATGGGCACAGTTTGAGCGCCTTGCAGCTCGAGTTCGTTGTCTGGTGTTCGACGTTCGGCCCGAGATCGCGCCATCAACCGTCGATTTGCTCAAGGTGCGATGGGAGACCAGCGCCGAGCCGTTGTTTCCCAGTCTGTCCATCCTGGAGTGGCCGGATTCGTCAAACGACACTCAGCAGCAACTCCTTCAAGTAATTTGCGCCACCCAGACACTGTCGTCTTTCGTGATCAAGCATGGTTTCAGATACGACACTATACTCCCGTCTACAGACCTGTCCTCAATCGCCCGCTCGTCTCCCAGTCTCTCTCACCTTCACATAAAGGCGTCCTGGCAAGTTAGCTGGTATGCGCCATTGATCACCTTCCACAACCTTCGCTCAATCCGCATGCAAAGTGTCTCCCCCGAGTTCTACCGCCATCTCGGCAGTCTCCCCTTCCTTGGGTACGTAAGGGCATACGTGCTACCTGTAGAAGGCCAACGGAAGATGTCTCCGCCGCCCTCGTATCGAGGGTTTGCACGTCTTCGTTCGCTCGAGATCCCCGATCGCACATCCGTCCCGCCGTCTACTCTCGTTGATATGCTCTTTCTAGTCACATCTCTCTACCTCACCTCGCTTGTTCTCGGGGTCCAGGCTACCCGTTCCAGCGATGTGTCGTCCTTCCTCGAGTCCGCATGCTCCCTCGATACCCTCCGATCGCTCCGCAGGTTTCACTTCATGGTCGAACGCGCTGGAAATTGCATCCCTGAGCCCGCGGCGTACACTTTCTCGGACATGTTCAAATCACTGTCCAAGTTGCGCTCTCTCGAGGAAGTGACCATTCAAATCTGCACCGCCGCCATCGAACTCACGGACGCAAATGTCGCTCAGCTGCCGGCCGCATGGCCTCAGCTCACCTCTTTTTCGGTGACCCGCTCCAGCCTTGGCGCGGACGCGATGTCGCCATCGCGAGGGGGCGCACCGGTAGCGCGTCCATCGCTCACCGCTCTTGTCGGGCTAGCGCAGGTGCTGTCGTCCCTGGAGGAGCTCGACGTCGAGATTGCGGATGTCCCCGACACGGAGCTGGCCCATCTGGAGGGCTGCGCTGGGTCGCGTCCCCCGCAGAAGGCACTCACGAGGATCGCGTTCGCACACCACGGCTATCGTTCAGACCTCAAGCTTCCGGACGTAGAGCGTCTCGGGCACGTCTTACACAAGATGTTCCCGAATCTCGGAGGCCTTGGCGAGAGATCAGTCGTCGACGGGATGATGCGCTACGTGCGTTGGGCCGAGGATGAGCTGCAGACGGACGTCTTTTGTCTGGCGGCGAAACTAGAAGAGCTGCGCGTGGCGGGCAGGGGCTATTAGGCGTACTAGTTTTGGGGCATCGGACGTCGAGGGTCGGACAGGTGGAGGGCGTGTGTTTTGAAATGCTGGAAATGCGCGATCCCTTGGTAGCTTCAGTGCAGGCTGAGATGGCAATACAATAGTATCGATGATCGTGAGCAGTGCAAGATGGTCGACGGCCACGCCGAATAACATGCGCACTATGATATCCTCTAAGTCGGATATGCAGTCATATCTGTCGCACGCAGTACTAAATGTCATACAAATAAGTATTACTAGGCAAGATGCGTACTGCAGTTATATGGACTTCCACAACGCCGTGTGCGTGTAGGCTTCTCGGTCTCGACTAGACGAGAATGCCTCTAGGACGTCGTCGCGGTCAAGCGGTCGTGTCGATTGCCCTACGACAGCGCCGCCTGTGTCCCCCTCACCCACTGGAAGGTCGTCTCCGCCGTCAGTGTCCGAATCGCCGTCCGCACTGTCTCCGCTGCTGTCCGAGTCGCTCTCTTGACGTACTCCGCACTGGTTTGCGTCCGTCATCTCCTCAAGCGGGCGGCAAAGGAGTCCATCGTCTGGATCAGCATCATCACATGTGGAATCCTTGTCTACGAATTCCACAACGCGGTCCAAGTAGTCGGATAGGCCTTCGATGTCGGAATGAAGTGCCGTACCTGCATTCGGCCACTCGCTGTATGACGAGCCGACAGACTCCGACATGATCATCGTCGAAGTCTGCAAAACCCAAGTCAAAGGAAATTGGTGAAAGAGGATGTCGAGGGAGCCGTCCGGTAGCAGGTCGGGGCTGCAAATCTCGGGCCAGTCGGGGTCTCGTAGCGCGTTCTTGAGTTCAGGGTAGAAGGACGCGGCGGCGCGTGTGTAGATCAGCCGGACTGTGATGTGGTTTGCTGGAGAGCGATCAGCATTGAATGCCCCACCTAATTTGCCGCTGAGCGTGCCGCTGCACACCTGGTGCATGGTGTCTCCGACGGCAATCGTCCAGAGGTCGACATGACGTAGGGTCTCAGGAAATATGATCTTGAGGGGCGGACTGTTTTGCGTCACCGCAGGCAGTGGTGGGAAGACGAGGTGTTGAATTACCGGGCAGCACGTGGCCGCCGACGCAAGGAGGTCCCACGAATGACTTTCTTCGGCCCACTGTGCGACCGGAAAGATATGTAGGAAAGTGAGGTTCGATCCCAATCTGGCCAACAGGAGCGGGAGAGCGGGCTCATTCATTGTGACAAAGAGCGTGAGGCGAGAAAGCCGCGGCAGGATCCATGCACCGACCGACAGTCTCAACGGAACATTTCTTGGACTCCCGCAGGACACCCGCAGCTCCTTCAGGTTGCCGAGCTCAATTGTCGTAAGATGCTGGACGACGTCCTCTGGTACAGTGCCCGCGAATGGAATCTCTCGGATGGAGAGGTACTCCAGGGTGATTGTTGATAGTAGAAGTCGACGAAGCTCCGCCAGCGCTGATCCGTCAAGGAGCAGGACGAGGTCGAGAGAGCGGAGGCTCGGCGCAGGTGATGTTGGAAGAGAATCGGGTAAGAGAAGCCAGGGTGGGTTGCAGAATTCAGCGTCGTGATCAACGTTGTCCGCTATATCCCTGAGAGGATCGAAGTTGGGATGTGGGCGACAGGAGAAGGATCGGAGAGCCGTGCATTGTCCGACGACGAACTTCACGTCCTCTCTTATCACGCGTGCGCAATCGACCCACACTGGACATGAGTCGATGCGCACACTCCTAACCAGACGGCCTAGGTTCATGTCGTTGATTTGCGACCGCAACGTCTGCGCGAACGCGGAGATCTGGCCCATACGACGGAAGACGATATCCTCGTATAAGACGCAGGTCCCCGCCTCATACGTGGCCTTACATATCAGAGGAAGGGCCTTCTTCGTGGTAAGCTCGTGCAGCCATACGTTATGCTGACCATGAAGAATAGATGGGTCTCGCTCGTGCCATGGACCGGTGGTCGCCTTGAAGATCGACAGAACAAGTTCCGCGGGCAACGTGGTTAAGCCGGGCTGCGGACGCGGAGCAAGCCTATCGCTTGAAGCTGTACACTGAAAACACTATACGTCAAGACGCATCGTACGCAGGGGAGGTTGCTGAGTACTCACCTTATCCTTATCCTGTCGGGGTGAAACCATTGGGGCAGCATGGAAGTCTTCGCGTTCCTGCTGTGGCAGTTCCGTAACTTCTGATGATTGCTGCTATGAAACATGTAAATTACTACATCGCTGACACGCTCAAATGAGATCAATTCACGTACCGTGAGCAACTCTGGCCCGGGCTTGTCAGGCGAAGTGTCCCGGCGTTCTCGGGCTATATCATTGCAGAGTGGACTCAGAGGCGACCTAGGCGCTACGGAGTCCATCAATATGAAGAGGAGTTGCTTCCAGGGGTAGATATCGGCGAAGAAGAGTCGATAGTATGGCAGGATACTTATTTCGCCGGTGGTGTCGCGGTGGAGGCAAATGAACGCGGGTGGTCCTGAACTGAACACGGCGGTTGCCGAACTTACATAAGCCAGATTTCACGTGGGGGGCACGCGCATGAGCGAGTCGATCCAGATCGAAACTCTAGGGTTGCTCTAGCCTGGTGCCAATTCCTGACTCTTGAGTCCAGTCTGTTCGACTCTTTCATCTACTAGCACATAGTGCAGATGAATCTTATAGTTTTCTCTAGCTTCCGCTGCCATTCAGAATACTTTCCCACTGATTTGGACCGACAATCGCATGACGTTCACGTCGGTGAGATCTCGGAGTTCCACGCCTCTATGTTACCTGACGAAGCTGTAATAGACGGTGTTTCTCTGCGCGCCGCCCGAAGGCTGACGGGCCCCGTATAGGCCAGCGCAACCGGACGCCGCGGGGGCATATCTACTCACGCCGCATGATACAGGGGACTGGGCTAATGCCCACATGGCCAAAGACGACTTCCTCCGACATGTACGCTCTCATGAGGTATGTTCTCGTCCGCTCAAGAAGGTCCGAGTGCTCACAGCTCTACGAACTCTATCATGAGCCAGGCCCGTGTATGGCGTCCACGCACGTACTTATACCGTATGTTGCCGCGCGCAAGGTCTCGTAACGGGCGCACTCCCACCATCGTTGACCGTGAGTCGGTTTCCTCGCGATACCTTGGAACGTGTTCTCACAATACTTGGGTTTGCTGCTCGTTCCTGTCCCGTCAAGTGCAAACTTCTTTGCCATGGCAGTTGCAGCACTCAGAGCACTTCACGCGGTCATAGGATCCGCCATCGACGAGATCGAGGAGGTCTACAAGTCTCAGTCCGCGAACACCGGTTTACCCCTCGACTACCCTTCTCTCGATGTCCCCTACTACAGCACCCGCCTCAACGCTCCGGAGGTTGAGAAATCGGAGAAGCTGAGGACTGAACCGATTGTCTTCGGTGCAGCCAACAAGATCGTAGCTGCATGCGGGCAAATCACAGCGACGGTTCACAAGCCGTTCTTCTCGCTGATCGAGTCCGTCAATGGGGTACGTCTTTCCTTCTGGCGCAGTCGGCTTGCGATGCCAGACACTGAGACAGCCGCTGTGAAGGGCAACGTGATAGCTTGCATGCAGTTCTTGGAGGCGACACACGTGGTGGAGATTTTGCGTGAGGCGGGACCAGACGGTGCCAGCGTGAAAGATATTGCCAGCAAGGCCACTGAGATCCGTCGCAGCAAGGACCCGAAGGCCGCGGAGATTGATTCGTCCAAGCTCAGTACGTACCTTCCTCTGCTGATAAACCGTAAGACACCGGTGACATATATTGTATCTCGCCAGGTCACGTCTTGCGACTTCTCGCGACTTATCACTGGGTCAGGGAGCTTCGGCCAGACGTCTTCGCAAACAACCGCCTCTCGTCCTTTATCGATTCGGGCAAGTCGACGGAGCAGCTGAAGTCCTCGTGAGTGCATCGTTCGTCGCACGAATCGTTAGGACGTCCACTTATCTGAGATATACACATCGCAGAGTGGAGACGAAGTACGACGAGACAGACGGTGTTGCTGCCTTCGTGGCGATGTCGTGAGTATTATCCTTGCTTCTGAGTGTTGCTCTTTGTTTATTGTACCTGCAGGACGGATGAGGTTGCGAAGATCCAGACCGGCCTCTCTCCCTGGCTCCTCGGAGGTGGCCCCGCTACCGGCTACGCTAGCCCTTTCAACCTAGCCTTCGATACACAGCTGAAGTACTACGAATGGCTTGAAGAACCGGGGAACGAGAGCAGGCTCCGCAGGTTCGGACACTCAATGAACGGCACTCGATACTGGGAGCTCGCCGAGAACATCATCCACGGTGCGTTATATACTTCCCCTCATGCCCTCTTTTCGATAGCTCACGAGGTTCGTGACTTGCGCACGCGTACGTGTCGTTACAGGATTCACTTGGGACAAACTCCCCAAGGACGCCGTCGTCGTGGATGTAGGCGGCGGGATCGGATCGGTGTCTGTGACGCTCTCCGAAGCGTATCCGCACCTGCGCTTCGTCGTGGAAGACCGGGCACCAGTCGTCGCCGTCGCCCCTCAGGTCCGTCCCATCAGTCGTCCTCCTCTTGTTCCCTCAGCGCACACACCAACACGACCGGACAGTCGTGGGGACATAGACACGCAGAGCTGTTCTCGTCCGGCCGAGTCAGCTTCCACGCCCAAGACTTCCTAGAGCCTCGCCAGCCGTTCACTGTCCCCGGCGTGGGCACCGTCAACGAGCCGCATGTGTTCCTACTTCGTGCTGTCTTGCACAACTGGCCTGACGAGAACGTCCACGAGTGAGTCTTCCCTGACCAGGTTGTCACTGTCTATGCTCATTCCATGCGCAGGATCCTGACGCACCTCCGGCGGGCCGCAGGGCCGCATACGAGGCTTCTCGTCGTGGACAACCTGCTCCCGTACGCCTGCATCGACGAAGATAGCGAGACGAGTCAAGGGGACTCAGAGGGCGCGGTGCGTTCCCTCGTGCCAGACGGCTCACCGCTCCTCCCCAACCTCGGACGCGCCAGCGCCAACGGGTACCTGCTTGACATATCCGTGAGTGACTCCACTCAGCCTTCGTTACTGATTTCTCACTCGTGGCATCTGTGCGGGTAGATGCTGGGCATGATGAATGCGAAGGAGCGTACTTATCGCGAGATGGATGCGCTGCTGCGTTCGGCGGGATGGCAGATCTCGCGCGTGAAGCGGGCGGTCGGCTCTTTGTGGGCATATACGGCCGCTGAGCCTATCTGAAGGTTCACACCCGACTTGAGCAAAGGAGGTGACGAGTCTGTGTCGAGGGTCAAGCAGTCCGTCGCGTCCCACCACGATAGGAACAATGTGTAAACGAAGGAACGTACGACAACGTAACGCGAGATCACAACGTGATCAGTACATAACATAATATGACACGCAACTCGAACTCCCTGCTCAAGGTGTCGGAGGGTTGTACGTGACTATCAGCCTCCACTTCTCTCCAGCAGCTCCCCGCAAGTCGCGCGAGTACCCAACGCGCTCGCCTCGATCCGCCCCGAAGCCCGCAAGCCTGAGCTCACGCAATCCCCCCACCCCGCCCATCAAACCTCGCCGTCCCATCCTATCGACGCCTACTCCTCCATCCCACCGATCCCACCGGCTACTCAACCTTCCCCTAGGCCCGTAGGGGTCACTGAAGCGATCATTGAAGCGAGCGTCGTCGTACGCTCGGACATACCCGCCATCCCTGATCGCGTTCTGGCTCCTCCATTCCATGTCGGGAGGAACCACATCCTCGGGGCCGGTGTAGGTCACGGCGCCTTGAGCGAGGACTACATTCATGAGGCGAGGATGGAAGAAACGCTGCGCGAGACATGGTCAGTCTTCAGGACGACGTGCGGCACACCGGGTACGGGGTATAATCAATGACACGTACGTGATTCCAGTCCGCAATAACATCCGCGACCGGACTCTTCTTGTTGCTACTCGTCGCCATGTCCACAATCATGCCTGTGTGCGACAGACCAACCAAGGTCAGAAGGCCGTTTCCTTGTCACAGTAGTAAATCCTCCTCACCGACGAGTCCCCTTCTTGCTCCCCAGGGCGCCGTCGCACCCGCACCGGCAGAATCAACAGGCCCTTGTCCGCCCGCCACCCGCACATCGTGGAGGAAGCGCGCCCAGTCGTCCTCGTTGACATCATGGTCGATGAATGGATGCGGCTGGGACGCGCCGAGACACATCGGCGGTTCGAGCGGGAAACCGCGGACAAGGTCGTCGCTGTGTGCGTGCAGCACCGCGGGCGGGAAGGGGCCGTACGTGAGGTGTCGAGGCAGGACACGCGTGAACGGATCGGTGCTGGCAGAACTCTGAGGGTACGGGGCTGCTGCCTGAGGGGGGCCCGGGGGAGGGAGAAAGTCGCGGTATGAGTCGTGCGGACGCTCGTGCGCGGAGATGTAGTTCGGGGGATCGCTCGCTCGGTACTGTGGGGTACTGACCGGCTCCTGGCAGGCCCAGACCCATAAGGGGCGGGAGAACTGAGCTGAGAAGCCGGCGGAGAGGAACGCGTTGTAGTGGTCGTATACGAGGAGTTCGAACCAGTATATGACGATTCCGAGCCTTCATACACGCTTGCTTCATCGTAGCGGGGTGGCGCAGGCTCGTCCATGTATCCATGTCCATATGCATGTTCGCCATCGGGTTTCAGGACAACGGGGAACCCGTTGTGCCCGACCTTCTTGTCATGCGATTCGTGGTCCGGGTCGTTCATGATGAGGGCCGCGATGGGTAGTGTTTGACTGGACGGATGGCAGACGAAGGAGGAATCTTATATCATGGCTCGCTCCGAGACTGCGTCGGCGAGTTCTCTCCCCTTGCAGGCAGGCATGGCCACTAGAATCGTAAGCGCGACCGCCATCGACGGGCGCTCGGTCCGAACACAGCCGAGCCAGACCTACACATACCCGGACGGCGGACAGCATCAACACCACTACGACGACGGAGAGGACACAAATAGCACACCTGAAATAGCAGCGCACCGTAGGCAGTGCAACTTGACATGGGCGGTCCTGCGGAATACTTCATTGAACCTCGCTCTGGAGTCGGCTCCGCACTAGCAGAGAGTGGCAAGGGAACTGGCCTGACATGAGCTAGGCGAGTGACAGTCGGCGGGGAAAGCGCAGACGGCGACATGTTGATGGATAGAGCAGTCCAGAATTGGCTGCGACACATCATCTGCGTTCATCCTGCCCATATATCCTGTTGCCAGGGCAAACGAACTCAAGTAGAAGCTCACCTACACGACACGCATGCAGCATCCTGAGCAACTCAAAATCGTTATCGAATTGCGCACAATATCATCATGCGAGGACCTCGTCCAATATCTCGATGATCCTGTTCACCTCCTCGACGGTGTTGTAGTGCACGAGCGAGATGCGCACAACCCCGTCGTTCACGTCCACCTTCGGCTCGAGCATATCGACGAGCGTGTACGCGTAGAAGTGCCCGTACCGGATCCCGACCTGCGCAAGCGTCAGCAAGCACGACGTTCAGCACACACGGTATGCTCACATTTCCCTTCCTGTCGAACGCGCTCACAACATCCCGACTCTTGATCACTCGCTCCCCGACGACGACAAAGCTCACAGTCGGGACCCGGCCAAGCCCCGCTTGCTCCTCGCCAACGATGCGCACGCCCCTCTCCGTCTTCCCTCTGAGGTACTCCAGCAGCGGCTCCAACAGCGCCTGCTCGTGCGTCGCGATTGCTGCCCAGGCGTCTTCGAGAGTGCCCGACGGCGTGAGGCTGCGAAGGTAAGGTGGGACGCCCGTGCATCCGTACACGAGCTCGTAGCCCGGGCCGCCCGGCTGAAGCTTGTATGGCTTCGTGTCGACGTCGAGGAAGTGGTGGCCGAGCGATGTGAGCGAGCCGGTCAGTGAGGGCGCGTGAACGTACATGACGGACGTGTGCGGGCCGTACACCTGCCGGGACGTCAGCACCGAAGCAGCGAGCAGGATCTTCGCTCGCACCTTGTAGAACGAGAAGTAGCAGTAGTCGACGTCCCACTTGCGCACGTCTATCTGTCGATGGGGCGCGTATGCGACGCAATCGACGCAGAACTCGAGCTTGCGCACTCCGGCGTCCGCTGCCAGGGCTCGTGCCGTTTTCACGATATCTTCGACGGGGACGAGCGACCCGAGGATGTTCGAGCAAGCGGTGAACGCGATGAGACGTGTCTTGCCCGTGATCAGCGGCTTCAGCGTGTCAAGCTGGAGGCCGACGGCGTATGGGTTGTTCGGATATCCTGGGAGCTGCGTCGCGGGCCAGAGCTTGATCACGGCTCCTTTCCGTGCTGCGAGACGCTTCCAGGGTCCGGCGTTCGCTGCAGGTGAGGAGCATCATCAGTACGCTGAGCCGTGTTCTCCAACAAATCAGAAGGTGACCATTGCAGAGGCAAGGGCATCACAGGGAATCGGGCTCCGCACACGCGTGGCAGGGGAGCAGGGGAAAATCGGTGACTCACATTCGTGCTCGCCCGTAATGATGATCTCCTCTCCAGCCTGGATATCCGCCTCGATCGCACGGGTGAGGTTCTCCACGAGCATCGTCGAGCTGCTCCCGTACACGATCTCGTCCACGCTCTCGGCATTGAAGAGCTCCCTGGCGGCCTCCGCCCCGGATGCGACGCGGTTGGTGCTGTTCACTGAGACAAAGTAGTCGGCTCCGAGTTGGACGTTGGTGTGAAGCAGGTAGTCCGAGATGCGCGACACGACATCCCCGAGGCACTGCGAGCCGCCGGCGTTGTCCGCGTACAGGTAGCCGGACTTGAGCGCGGGGAAAGCCCTGCGTGCCGATTGAATCTCAAGTGCAACCATGAAGATCCTGTACCGAGTGGTGGTGTAAGAGATGGCGATGGAGTACGAGAGGAGAGATAGGACAGGATAGTATTGGGACGCAGCGTGTGAGCTCGCCATCGATCGTGGCACATGGAGCCACCGGGCCCGTCCGTGGGTGGGTAGAGCCGGTAAAAGCAGTTTCGTGGATCGCGGACCGACCATAGTGTAGCAGAGCTGCAGGCAAGTTGCGTGTCGTGACAGAGAGGCCCTAATCCTCGATTTTATTTGGCGCGATTGGGCGAAGGCTGAGGCATGGCGCACATCCCCATCACTTGCTCGTGCAGTTCCTGTAGAATCACAGACTCCCTGATGCTATGGAGTATATTTCAGTACCAACTTGTAACGAGGCGAAGTGCTTAGAACACGTACCGGTGAAATTGAAGCGGCAGTGGACTGGCGGTAAGCAGGATATCAATGTCACGGTCAACAAACTGTACTGGTACATAGTACTTGGACTTTGCTGTGCGTAGTCCCACGTCTTCAACTTGTGATCATTCCAGTCGTGGTTCGAAGATGGGTGGTTGACTGTCGCAACAGTGGTTAGTGCTAAGAACATAGTAGTGTCACTGTAATCCCGCCATGGGCGCCTATAAAGGTTTAGGGCGGGCTCGCGGCGCATCAGCGTCCCCGCCGCTCCTTTGAGTTGTTCATCTTCCTCCATCCCATGGTCTCCGACTTATATCTCTTTGGACTACTCTCCTTACTCCCTCTTCATGGGCTCCGACTTGTGGCCGGCAACTCAGTGACGCGCCTTGTCTTGACCCTTGCCCTCAGGCCCCAAGAAGCTCTGCTACGACGAACTCTACGCGTTCCGGCATCAATTATCGTGTACTAGCAAGGCTGGGGATCAAGGTCGCAACTTCCATGAACACAGCTGGCTCCACAGAGCTTTGCTTTTTTGTGAGGGTTCGGTGATGGATACTGCGAAGTCCAGTCGGAGGTGAGTATTACTGTCTGCGAGATACACTGTGAAGACATGTGCTCGGGGGTTTGGAAGGCGGGTCTGCATTCTGGCGCGGCGTTGCCCGCTGCACCCGGGTTGGACTGCTGGCAGCATTCGCTGGGAATGTGAGTCGACCCTCGCAGACGAGCCGTGAGAAACGACCTCAGATAACCGTCGGGGTTCGTCTGTGACCTCTGTCCTTAGGTCCGGAGTACTCATGACGCAGCGGGCATATTGAAAAAGGCGCGATGTTTCCGTCAGGGAAGGCGGCGCGAGGCCCGTCGTCGTCGTCGGCACTTGCATGTGCGCCGGGGTGGGAGTCTGCCGTCCGCCCAGTACCCTGGTGGACTTTCCACTGCGCGCCCTCATACTGCTTGGCGACTGTCTCGGAAGCTAAAAGTGTTGCGCCGCAGCGTCCCCAGATAAACAAGTCGTCATGCTCTAGGCGACGTTTCGGTAGTGTTCGACGAGGTGCAGGACCCCCGGCACGTCCGTCGCGGGTACGAGCCTTTTCTTCTACGGTCATAGACCGGCCAGTGTTACGACCATGCAGTGGGTCCCTGAGTTCCTCGTTGGGGTTTGTATCCGCAGTATACGATGGTGGAGTGTGGCGGAACGTTCGAGGTGCTCGGAGGCGGGGATCGCGTACGCTATCTTCGGGTGTCGAACTGGCAACAGAGCGATACCTCATGTAACTTCTCGCTTCACGAATGACTATCGGAGGAATATCATGACATATCTTCGTCGCACGCGTTCACGAATCAAAAGGGATCACTTCTCCGCAAATATTCTGAGGACTCAACGGCGTTTCCAGCCCTTCTGCGCCACCTCTCTCCTGACCTCTTCCCAGTCCTTCTGCACCACCTCTGGAAGTGTTACGGAGTATAAAGGCTTAGGGCGCTAAGGGCAAGCGAGTTCATGGTCAGTAAGTCACCAGAGAGGACAAGTGGGATGGCATGCTCACAGGTTCTGCGTTTCGCCTATACTTCTGTATGGTCTCGCTCAAAGCACTGTCACTTTTCTTGACCATGATACTCTCAATCCTCTCCACGTCATAGGCTTGGGGTGGCTGGGGAACTTCCAGGCACAGTCGACGACGCCGCCGTAACCCCGAGTTGGAAGCGTTTGCTCCCTGTCACTTCGTTCATGGCATCGACAAGGAGGTGGCACGCGTAACAGGTGGATGGAGCGCAGGCGATGTACGACGTGGACTCCATGCCCCGATCGGCTGAAACCGAGATCAAGGTAGCCTCGCAATGAGTTGCAGCCTGGACTTCGATGGTGACGAGGTTATTCGAGTCGTCGTGAACGATCTTCGTGCCGGGATAGTATGCCTCGTCAGCTCCGAGCTTAGTGACGATGCGGTCGACTAGCTCTTGCAACGGCACGTCGTTGAGGGAGGGGCAAAGAGAGCGCAGCTCCTTGTATGACGACTCGTCAAGAGTGATGGAGAGTGCTTCCACCGGGGCAGGGTCGATCCACTGGCAGCGGACTCCCCTGGCCAGGAGGGCGCGGAGATCCTTGCGGGTCCTCGCGCCCTCCATCAAATTATCCAGACCGCGACTCAGCACGCTGACGCGGCTTAGACTTAGAGAGATCCCACCAACTGGGAAACAGCGCTTCAGTAATGAGCTCGGGACGGTGGTTATCCGCAGTACGCACGTATGGCCCTGTCCAGAACCTCAGTCAGCCGAGCACTGTCGAGAATCGGGAGGACTTCCGTCAGTTGCGCGTGAAGCTGTGGTACGAGGGCCGTCCTGGTGTCGTTGTCGACTGCGGTGCCATATGCTAGGACTGAGGTGATCGCACGGTGGGACTTCGTAAGAATCTTGATGACCTCTTCTAGGTCCTCTTCCTGCTCTTCGTCCGAGTCCTCTTCCTGCTCTTCGTCTGAGTCCTCTTCCTGCTCTTCGTCTGGGTCATTTATGTCCTCATCTGTCGCTGTAGTGTAATATTCTATATCTTCGTCGATCTGAGGCAATGCCCTCTGGAGACCTGCAGCGAGCGCGCTCACGATCTTGACCACCTCGCTGGAACAGATGCCATAAGCGTGAGTTAGCAGTTCCGCTTTCCCGTCACGAGCATTGCCGGAAGGACCGTCCACTGGGAAAATCTGGGCGAGAAGGGTGAAACAGCGCTCGATATCGGAACGCTGCGTCGGTGAGACCGCCTCCTTCGAGGCGATCAGAAGCTCGAGGTGCGTCGACTGAGGGTCGCGTACGATGGCGACCGGTCGGCGTCCAAGTGTAAGGCTGACGATGATCAACACCGAGTCCAACAGCAAATCGTCCGGGGAGCGATTATCGTCGACACATCTCAAGCCGAAATGGTCCTGAATTCCGCCACAGTGGTCAGTCAGACATCGACTCTGTACTATCTTGAGAGATTGATTCGTACCATCTTCACACCATCACAGCAGCCTTTGTGCTCTCCATACCAAACGAAATTGCTCGCGACGAGATGAGCGTAGAATGCCAGCAGTACTTGATTCACGAGGGTCCGTGGTTGGGAAGCCTCGGTGCTCGTTGGCATGGAAGGTGGCGACATACTGTGGACGTAAGCCAAGAACAAGTTGAGTCTCGCTACCTTTCGACACTGGAGGAGCACCTGACATGTGCAGTAGGCGTTCTCCACGAGGACCTTGAGAATGAGTGATGCCGTCCGAGATACGAGGGCTTGGTCCGGCGCTCTACGAGTTCCCGCGGGCCGCGCATGGCGCCCCTCTTCTTCTCTGGGTCATGCGGGGGCATGTTCTGTGAGAATGCACACAAGTATTGTTTACGGACCGGTACGCCAACGAAATAACATATGATACAACGAACACTGACTCGTACTTGCAAGTCTGGAATGCTCAGTGGCGCTAGGAATTTAGGGCAGGTTCGAACGCGCCGCGTCGACTCGGAACTCCTCCTCATTTTCGTTCTCCATTCCCCGCCGAATTCTGTCTTGCTCTTTTCTGTGGTCTGAAAGTCTACACGTACTGCTGCAAAAATATCACTCTCGGCAACTTCTGATTTATCAATTCCGCACTCTGTACTAGTGCTAGCGTTCGGGCCAACATGAGCTACTTAGTCAACAACATCTGGCGTATACATTCGGAGCCGATACGGAGAAACATGTTGAGCACATAAGCGGTGAATTCCCTGGCTGGTGTGTTATATCTGGGCGACTCTGATGCAGACATGGACCTGTCTTAGCGTAAATAACCTCTGTCGGTCTGTGCAGCTGCGAACGAGTTCGGGGACGATGTACGTACACTACATGATCCTAATCGCGTTGTTCCATGATTCGGTCTTCTTTGAAGCTCTTCGTGTGCACGTTTGATCCTGCGCCGTCCTCAAGAAAACTACGAGTCAACAATGTTGGTCACCCTACGAGCGCCGCAAAAGCGTACTCGCCTTCGTCAATCTCGATAAATCCTGGAGTGGCAGTTGTGCACCCCACGAGGACGGAGGGCGGCCGCCGTCGTCGAGCTTGCGCATACTCATCGCTCAGGGCTTGACCGATGACCGCGCAATCTTCCAGTTGACTTGGTGAGTGCTCCAGATATGTGCCTCAGCAGATGCGTGCCTGGTATCCAGAGAGTACGCTCGTTCAGCCAACCAAGGCCGGAACTGGCATCGCGCCAGTCTTGAGCTGACACTCTGCCAGGTCCGCTGCTTCTCGACGCCTGTCTTGCAATGCGTGCCCTCGTGTACTGCGGGTTATTCACTGCATGCCACCCTGAGAGTGCGGCTTGCGTGGCTGCCCTTAAACTGCACTCAAAGCGGAGGTCGTGACTTCATTAGAGTCGTGCGCGGTTTTAGTAGAGCTCAACAGAGTCCGAAGCATCTGGGAAACTCGTGTCAGTCAGCCATCTGCATGACATTGGCGGACATCAGGTCACTACATATCGGACACCTCATCCGCTCTCGTCGGCCGCCGTGTGCACGCGAACTCGTTATGTCGCGCTGGCGTAGACGAATGCTGTTTTCGACATGGGTCTGGAGAGTGGATGTTCGTCCGTTCCTATCTATCTCGCCAGGCGCTGAGCACGCTGACTGTACAGATCCATCGGAATGGTGGAGGATGGGCATCTTCTCGTCGTATCATGTCCAACAATTCCGGTGCAATGGTGTTGGAGTTTGCCGTGTAAGATGCGTACTATCCGTCTCGCGGAGAGCCGAGCACCTTGACGGTACAGACTCCTCAGGAGCGACGTCCGCTCGCCGTGAACCTTCGGCGCAATAGAGGCTTGAGCTGCCAGCGAGGTCCCGGGTGCCATCGAAGCTCACGTCTCTGCTAGACGGCCGTGCCTGATGTCCGTCTGCAAGCACCTGATGGCAACGGAGTAATGACTGTACTCGTGCAGGGGTCACAACGTAACAATACTTACCTGCCGGGCAGCAGGGTGTTTTATGCGCTCTGTAAACCCGCCGTCAGCAGCAAAATCATAAAATCTCCTCCTTCGTTCATGAGGGGCTCGACACGATGGCTGATCGGTTGTATCGAGCCCGGGTTGTCATGTCTGTTCGGAAAGATATGTGCCCGACTTCTGCATATCCGGGAAAATCAATCGTCGTGCGTGCAAGCCCAATGGATCCCCGGCTCATCGCACGCCAGCCTTCCTCTTCCTCGCCTCTTCCTCTACAGAACAGCACATGTTAGAGAGAGCATCGGGTCAATACGAATGATCAATAACGTGCCTACGAATTTGGCGAACTCAGGATCTGTCTTGAGCGTACGGGCGTACATGTCATGGCCCCTCCCATTAAGCGAGTAGTTGCGTGCCTTCTCAGCGAAATTTGTCACCAATGTCTCCATGAGGCTCTTCCGGAGCACCTTCGCCACCTCCTCGTCCATCTCTGGAAAGGCCGTGGGATGCACGCATCCTGAGCACGCCCGTACCCTGAAGGACGTCCCGTGGGTTGAGTTCACGGCGTCCAGGTACTCGTAACATGCATAGCAAGTGTCGTCGGATGTGCCAAGGTATAAGTCTACGGGAGCTCCGCCATCAAGCAGACACCGGAGGAGAGCTCCCTCGGCGTGCGCGTAATTGGGGTTCTGGGGTGACTTGGTATGAGGGTCATGGATCTGCTCGAAGATGGAGTCGACAGCGTCTCGGTTCCCCTGCTTGGCTTCGAGATCGAACTCAGGTAGCCACGCCTTCAGAGATGACTCGTCGAGAGCCACTGCGCAGGGCAGCGTCTCCTGGGCGGCCCAAACAATCGTCCATGAGTGTTGCACCAGTCGGGCGCGTCCTCTAGCGACCATCTGCACGCACTCGGCGAACGAGCAAATGTCCGTAAGGATCTCCGGTATATCTGTGTGATTGAGCGGTGAGTATGTATCACTGAGACGAGCGTGGATGGTACATACCGCAGATAGACCACAACTTGCACTGCTGATTCGCGAGGTTGATATGCTTGAGTACCGCCAAGCATGCACGATGAACATTCCCGAAGTCAACCTCGTCCGTGTGGTAGACCTCGTCTGTTTCGTAGACCTCGTCCGTTTCAGAGACCTCATCCGTCTCGTAGATCTCGTCAGTCTCGTAGATCTCGTCCGTCTCGTAGACCTCGTCCGTTCCTCCGGTCTCTTCCGTTCCGTCAACCTCGTCCGGATATATACCGGACAGGCAAGAGAGGAGGTCCATGATGCGATTGCGAAGCTCCTCGGCAACGGAACACTCACGGCTGGTTTCCTGAGGGGAGTTTCCTTCGGGGCCATGTGCAGCCTCGTTGCCTGAGGAAGTTTCGTCTGCGGAATCTTCGTCTGCGGAATCTTCGTCTGAGGACTCCTCGGCTGAGGACTCCTTGTCTGAGGAATCTCCATCTGAAGACGCTGCAGTGCTATCGTCATGATCATGCTCCTCAAGAGCACGGAAGAAGTTCTGGCAGTCGAGTAGCGTCTTCGATAGGATATCCAGTTTGCAGTCGACGAAGGTGTAAGCGCGGGAGATGAAGGTATACACATCCTGGGCGCCGTTACCGTGCTCGTCATCGGGGTTCTCCAGCAGCCACTCGATGTCTTCATACAGACTTGTGCTCGGAGGAGGCTCCGTCGCGATGTACAGCGTGATCTGGTACTGCGCCTTGTCCAATGCTACGACCGCGCGATCGCATCCAGGATGATGGGCGCATATCTTGGCAATGGCGTCCAGCATCATTGCTTCACGCCGGGGGAAGGGACGGTAATAGTTGGTCGGAAGGGCGTCGTGCGCTCTTGTGATCCCCTTCACCGCGAGGACGAGCTGGGAGAGCTCGTTGTCTGGACACCTTTCCGAAATGTTTGCCCGTTCATTCATTGCACGAGGAGTTACTAGTAGCAAAGACCGTAGTCGAAGAGTCATTAGTTTGATATAACCGCGACAGCCAGGAGCGGTGCACAGGCAGCACACGGAGTCCGGAACACCCATTCTCCGAGCCGTGGTGTGCCTGCTTACCTTCGTCTGTGCCTCTTCTGTCTGTTATCTTCTCTCAAGGTTGTGTTCGATGTCAATGTCTACACATACGAGGTAGTACAGAGCAAGTGGAGGCATCCTTCGAGAGCAAGCACTTCGGACACGCAAGGTGAGGGCGCCTGTGAGTTTAGGGCGGGTACTGGCTCGTTCGCAGGCTCAAAATCCTCGGACGCGATAGTTTCATACCAAGAGCCTCTGCGTGTACCCGGGGGCTCAGCCGCTTTTGGATGAGGTCTTTAAATGCATGCAGCGTATCGGTACGTGGGTCGCCCCGGCTAAATTGACGATAACTGAATGTTCGATCGTTGAAACCACCTTCTCCTCGCTATAAATCATATCCTACAACTGAAACTCGCGACAAGTAGAACGGGAGGTTTCCGTGGCCTCTGTCCTTCGTCTACTCGTAGATATCGAAGCTATCGTCGGAATCCTCCTCATCTTCAGAGGTGTCCTCGGTGTCCTCGGTGTCCTCGATGTCCTCGGTCTCTTCGGAGCCCTCCACCCTATCGACGGTATAATTCCTGATGTGCTCCGCGGCCTCGGCATCGGTGACAATGGGTTCGGGCAGTACCACTTCCTCTTCCTCCTCTTGGACATAGACCGCACCTACAGCTTGTTCAAGGACCCACAGACAGTAGTCGTACAGTTTCTGCTTGGCCTCCGTGCTGACTCCTGGGGGGCAGACCCAGGGGAGTTCGACTCGGGCTTGGGCACTGTAGTTGCCGAGGGTGATAGGACGACTATGCACCGCGAACACAACTTGGGTATAGGCTCGACAAGTCCAGCACGGCGTCGGCGCGCATGCGATGTAGTCCACGGAATCCATCTTCTTGTCCAGGATGTACTGCACGAGAGTTATCTCGCAATGAGGGACTGCGTCCTCGGCGACATAGCATTCTCCGGAGGAGGGATGAAGACCAAGCGAATATTTGTACGCTTTTTGGGCCTTTGGGGCAATGTATCGACGCATCCTCTTGATAGCTCGGTGCCAATTGATGCGACGGTCCAGGTGCGAGTCAAGGAGCGACAGGCGGTCCTCGGCCATATTGGCTTCGAAGCGGCACGGTGCTGGCAAATCGACCCAGCAGAGCTCGAGGCCCTGTGGGAGGTGACGGGCGGTCCGGTCGTCTGTCAAGGCGCGAATCGTCTCGAAGACGACGGTGATGTCCTTGAGCAAGACCATTGATTGCGTGTCTTAAACGAAACGAGTCAGGATACTGACTGTTATGCGCCTGTACTCGAACTCACCGAAGTGTATCATGAGAAAGTACTCCTGTTCCTCGCTGTAGGTCCTCCTCATCTTCCAAAGAGATTCCACAGCGGCATAGATTGCTCGGTAGTTGTTCATACCACCGAGCGCCCTATTGTCTTCTGGTAAGGATTTGATAACGGCCAATAGTCCCTGGTGCAGCTCGACGAGCCACGCATCGACACCCGAAGGGCCGGGGGGATTCTGCCTGGCAAAAAACCTTTCTAGACCCTCGATGAGTTCTTCGCAACCCTCCCTAGCCAGCACCACCCATTCCTCATATATGGCGCCGTAGATGGAGAAACCAAGAGCATCCCGCAGCTCGACGACCTGCGACTTGTAGTCTACGGACTGATTGAAGTGGCGGATCCACTCGGATAGCTGAGAGCGGATTCTGACCCAATCGGAAGATGTAGCTGATACGCATAGTTGCCCGTCCGACATCGCAAGAGAAACCGAGCTGCACCCGGGAATCAGAAGGAGAAGCCGTGCTAAGTTATCGAGGAGCGTTCTCATTGAGGCGACGGCGTGACGGGGGTGCGGTATGCCTGTCAAAATCGCGGGAGCATCTCCATTGTTGTTGGGGACATGAGGAAGCAATGCTACGAGGACGGCATCGAGGCTATTGCCCTCCAGCTCCATGGGTACGACCGTGACCTCCGAGTCGCGTGGTTGCATTTGAGCGACTTCGCGGTTTCGTATAACTATCAACCCAAGTTCGACTATTGACAGCTCAGGGTTAGCTACGATACCGTCCCCAGTCCGTCCATAATCATACCTCGAACGTTGGGGATGGCTGCGATTATTGACGAGAGTATTGACGACTGTTCGACAGCGGTAGCTCAGTCAATTGGGCCCGAAGCAGAAGTGATACGGCCGAGGACTCCGTGCTGCCCCGGTGAGAGTCAAGAGCGAAAAGTACGTGACTCGGTCTCGAGCGAGACGCCGTGCCATGAGGTTGACCACGCTCATGTCGCCTATGCGCCTGGGTTTGAATTCGAGGGTCGAGATCCCGTACGTCCGCATGTAAGACTCACATACTGGTGGGAACGCCGGAAAAGGATTGCTCACGAAGCTCTAGGAAGGTGCATACAGGTCCCGAAAGATGCCAGGAATCAAATCAATCGGTATAGTGTGCTGGTTACGATCAACGCACACGCGGACGTACGGGGCTCCGCGAGGGGTAGGAAGAGTTCGTTTCAGGGCCTCCTACCGCGCGCAGAGCTCTACAATTCAAACAATTCACGGACATGGAGATTACCCCACTCATCTTCGACCTAAGTAGCTAGTCAGTACGCGGACATGGCCCGGGGCGGAAGTCGGCTCACATAAGGTTTCATTGCTCTCTGGTACCGATCCATGATTTCCTTCAGTTGATCGTTGAGCTTCCGAAGCATCGTCTTCTGCACGTCGTCTGCGTGGGGTAGTGCGCTGGGGAACTCCCATCCGCAATCAATGACGCCGTTGTATGGCCCGAGTTGGAAGGTCTTGAACCCTTCGAGCTCCTCCAAGGTGTCGACGAGCAGGTTGCAGGCATAACACGCTGGTAGGGCAGAAGCGATGTACAGTGTCGTGGGGATGTTCCGACTGGCGAGGTGGGAAATCAAAGCAACCTCGCAATGAACGGAGACCTGGACGTCGAAGGTGGCTGGCGCCGTGATCGACTTGTGGGTGATGTGCCTGTTCGGGGGAAACCGCTCTCCAGCTTTGAGTTTTCTCTCGAGGTCGGGAATAGCCCTATCAAACACCGCTTCTTGCAGCGCAGGAAGGCTAGAGCGTAACTCTTTCAAAGATGGCGCGTCCAAAACGATGGATACGGCTTTAGGCGGGGTAGGAGGAACCCAGTGGCAGCGCACGCCTCTGTTCAAGAGCGCGCGGAGACCCTTGTTTTTCCTAGCACCGTGTATCAAATCGTTCAGAGCTCGGCTGAGGAAACTGACTCCAGCGAGTTGCCCACGAATACCGCCATCTATGAGCTCTAATTGTGAGTACTGCAATTCAGACAGCGATCATGTTCAGCACTTACCTACGACATTGTTCATCACTTTGAAGTCTCTCTTGTCGTACAATTTCGAGATACATCCTGTCACATCCCGGTGGAGCTGGGGAACAAGGGCATCTTCCGCGTCGGAGTCGACGGCGTCGCGATACGCTATCAGGGAACTGATCGCACTCTGGGCCCGCGTGAGGATGTCAACCTCGTGGCTCACGCCCTTGCGGCTCGTGTCATCGTCAGCTGTCTCGTCCAGCTCGTCGTCGTCCTCGTTGTCGATCTCGTCTTCTTTCGCCTCTTCGTCCTCTTCCGCCTCGTTGTCCTCACCGTCGTCCTCGTTGTCCTCGTCAACCCTACGCCTTGCTTCCGCAGTATACACCTCTATGGCCTTCGATATCTGAGGCAGGGCAGGGTCGAGCCATTTAGCGTCTGTCGTCAAGTTACCCTTGAACGCTTCACGACACATGCGATAAGCGTGAAGAAGCAGCTCTGATTCGACTTTGCTCGCATCGCTTCGGGAGTCTGTGTCCAAAGACAGCTTGGCCAGCAGGCCAAGATACCGTTCGATGTCGGCGCGCGGGGTGTGTCCAATGGCTTGTTCCGATGCGATTACTAAGTCCAGGTGTGGGAACCCGGGGTCGCGGATGAGGGCCACAGGCCGCCGTCCGAGTCGAATACTGATGATAGTTACCATCGCCTGCAACATTGCATCGTCACTGGAGAGATCTCTATCGTCCCACTTGAAGCCATGTTTGCCCTAGGACGCAACAGTGATCAGTGCCGTCTGGACTCGCATTGCACAGCCCTTATCAGTACCGTTTCCCATTCCCAGTCGGTACAGCAGCGTTTGTGATCTTCGAAATGCACAGAGTCCCACGATATGTATGCGTATAGCGTAAGAAGAGCCTCGTTCAGAATCATCAGGATGAGGGCCGAAGGTGGCGGGGATGCCGCAGCTGCGTGTATTTGTTTCAGCCGGGTCTCTGGGGCTGAGCGCTGAAGGTTGACTTCAGTTATGCTTAGTAGTGGAGGTATATTGTTCTTTACTGACCGTCGGTGAAGTAGGAGAGGTCAAGAGTGGGGTGATAGTGATACGTACATTGGTAAGTATGTAGGTCCTCGCTACTCGTACACGAGCGCTTGGAAGTTTAGGGCGGGTCGGAGCGCGCAGTGAGCTCTTCCTCCTGACGATATCGGTAGTGTACTCTTCCTCTCTTTTTCGTGCTAGGACTTATGCAAGTAATAAAGCGCTTCAAGCGACTCTTAGTTTGATTCAGAGGTCTAATCAGCGACACGACACGTCTCTTGGATAACGGGAGGCTTCCCGGCGGACTACTCAACTATCAAGGCAAGTGCTCGAGTTGCGTCGTCCTATCGTCTCTCACTCTGTGTTTGGCTCAGTAGGTGTTTTCCTGGCAGCAATCACGGTCAGTAATGCGACGAGCAGAGGGCTGCCAGAAGAAAACCCCTACCGTCTTCTAACGCGGCCGGCAAGATCGAATCCGGACCACCATACAGATTGAGTGCCCCGCTCTCAAACATTTCCCCCGACAGATTTACGACATAGCTCTGCATGTCGTTTCTCAGAAGCGCTTCAAACGTCTCCCTGACCTCGGCGGTGAGCAGCGGGAGGATCTAGGGAAGGGAGACCTCGGGATTGCCATTGCATGCGTGGATAGTTTGCTGGAGGGTATAGCATGCGTAGCACAGAGGGCGGAATCTGCTGATATTAGGATGGGGACGTATCCCCTCGGAGAGGATGTACGCTGTCAGCGAGGCTCGCTGTGGACGTCGGCGGCGCCGTCTGAGCGGAAACAGCTCCCGTCCTTCACAAGCGTTGGCGAGCACTGCTCGACGACTGAGAGGTTGAAGGCCGCCGAGAATGGCAGAATGTGACGGTCGAGGCCGTGGCACAGCTCCCGTAATATATCGGACGTAAGCTCTGCGTCAGAGGCAGACGGCGGGGCGGGCGGAACGAAGATGCAGCGCGTCGAGGGACTGACAGCAAGGTGTCCCTCCCGGTCAAACCAGAGATAGTGCGAATGACCGCTCGCAAGTCGTACAGAAACTCGCCACAACGGGATCTGCAAAGTGTCGGGGTTTCCTCAGATATGCGACTACCAGTAGCCGACAAGATCACGCACTTATAGCGCGGAAGCAGGATCCCCTCTGCGCGCACGCAAGAATCGCACGGGTTCGCCGGAGTCGTAGCTGTGGTCTCCAGAGGATCCAGCCCCTGGCGGCGTTTCGGAGGGAATCATAGATGCAGCACTAGTGGAGGTTTGACCGATGGTAGGTGCGGAGATATCAGCCTCTGCTCGACAACATGATATAAGCTTAGAATCTGTCGAGTTGGATATGCTGTACTAGTACGTACACTTGAATATATAATACTGCCAGTCGTACGTATTTTGAGGTCTGCCTATGCTAGAGACGGGCGCCACGAACGTTCTGGAGGGAAGTACAGGTGTCCGAGGATTTGGCCGGGAACTAGATGACCGTACGGAAAGTTCCGCATTCGAGGCAGCGGGAGCGGTGCGAAACCGACGGTTAGGATAACGTAGGAGGTGTACTGCGGCGGCTGTGCCATGGACGAAGGTGGCGGCTGAAAGCCTGGAGACGGAATTGAGGATGACAGGAAGTATGGGCAACGAGGTTGACAGCAGTGACATCGTACATGCCACGATACACTCGGTATCATCACCAGCGCGATAAAAACGGTGTCCGATGCAACGAAAGTTCGACGTCCGAAGGGCGGTAGTGAAAGAGAAAGAGGGTCAAAGAAATCTCCTATGCGGACGTAACATCCTGACCACTAGACGGCAGCGGTACCCTCCTGAGTCCGATCGAAGGGCAGTGCGGCTACAGGGATTGAGGTAGTTGCTCTCCTGTACTCTCATGCTCGATCCACTTGTTGACCGTATTATCTAGAATATCATCTGGTTTAGTGCGAGTTCTGACATCTACTGGACTCGAATGTGCACGGCTGCGGGACGTATGCCGGCCCCAAAGGACATACGGGTGTAATGAGACGCACTCACCCTTGTGACATGGGTAGACCTCTAGTCGCTTCCACTTCGAGAACGTCGGGAAGCAATCCTGAATGCGAGTCATCCACCAGTCCGCCCGGTCGAGTGTGTCCCGAGATCCTGTACGACGACGTTCGCCCTACAAGGATCAGTCTCAGTTCCCGTCTTCCCTCCGGTGTCAAGTACAGCCTGCGGGTCGCCCGCTGAGGTTGTCTGGCGGCATAGTGCCGCCTCAATGACGGGGCCAATGGCACGGACGAGGTTAACGAATTCGTCCCGCTTGAAGATGTCTCGCCGGTACGGTTCAAGGTACAGCCGTCGGCGTAGCGGGATTGCTGGTCTGTGTCCCGGATCACGCCCATTTGAGTTCGAGGTGACCCATGAAACGAGCGTGTTCTGGAGTACCGAGAGCATGCGAGTGTCGTGGGGCTGCGCTGAGGGCGCCAGGTAATACCACAGAGTCTCCAAGCAAGGGAAGGATTGAAGATCGGGAGCTACCACTGGCTCTCCCTCATCGACCGCTATATTATACAGCCAGGAGGTGAGGTGGGTACAGTCCGAGTATAAGACCACATCACTGACCGGATGGCTCAATTTTTACATAACGGTCCAAGTCGAGAACCAACTTCCGCAGTGAGGGGCCAAGCGCAGACAGCAATCGCTGCCTGCCCTGTACGTCCATATTCATATACTGCACCGCGAGTCAACAGAGAATGCATGTTTCCAAGATAGCATTGCATACACACCTGAAACTCCTGGATTTTTGGGAGGAACGTCTTCTGAGATCCGAGGGAGCGAAGCTTCGCCATACACAGTGGTTCCTCGCCGGGGACTAGCCAAGTCACCCGTCACAAGTCAGCCCTCGTAGGTTAGAGAGAGCATACAGGATGCGAGCAAAGTCTCCAAAAGATGGGAACACAACGTTACATATAACTAGCACCTGAATTTGCGAGATGCCAGTGAAGAGAGACGGGAGGTATCGGTGAGTAGGCAATGTTGGAAGCTCCTTCACCCCGTCAGGCAACGATTTAGCAGCCTTCTCTTCACTGTCGATCTCGTAAATGTATAGCTCCGTCAGGTGAAAGAGTCTCCCTCGTAGCGCTGCGGGAAACAAGACAACAGGGCTGTAAGGCACATGAAGGTGTCCTCGAAGCTCGAGTACGTGTACGTAAGCTCCGAGCTCGGGCGATGCGTCGAGGAGCTCCGCAAAAGCGTAGAGTGCGTCCTTGTCTGAAAGGATGACATACTCGAAGAGTATCTGCTGGGCGGGGGAACGCCACGCGCGACAGACGAGTGCGCAACTGGAGAGGGTGGCCAAAGAATCCCGGACAAGGTAGTAGCGATCGTCGTACACTGCGCCGATGACGCGTTCGCAGACTTCGACCGGGACTCGTGGTTTCAGAGCGACCTGGGAAGGAGGGGTATCGGCCATGCTGGGATGAGGTAGGAATCGTAGACTTGTGCAGAGGAGAGGAAAGAGCGGTAGCGGGAAGCAGGACGAGAGTAAGTCGAGCGAGATGTCGATGCAGCAATATGTGGCGAGGGCGCGCACACGTCCCGGGATCTCAGGGGCGCATACCCCTGTGCGACACGAGCCCCACATTCAGTGCGAGAACCATCTGCATGTCATCTTGCCCCTTCGGCATTGGCGGATGCAGATGCACGGATATTAAGCGAGACAGAACCATGTCCACGCGCTGTGATATGTGGTTCAAGGTTCAAGGCGTAGGAGACGTTCGTGAGTAGCGCTTCAGCCATGCATTGACGTACAAAACTTACGATATGGCATGCTGCGGGAGTTGGAGACGTGCAGGGGCCTGGAGAGCGAGCGCCGAGGTGGGTCCTGGCGGACGCTCTGGCATGCGCTGCGCTTCGTCTCGAACACCGAGGCCGAAGCCGAAGCCGCACGACCGGGTCGACGTCGGCAACAGCGACGACGTCAGCATAGACAGCGAGCAATCAGGCGCGCGGGGCCGGAATATATGCGAACCCTACGACAAGTGAAGCACAGGGGAGGGTACAAGCGACAACGTAAGGGTTCATATTTGCATGGCATGGGTACATCGCGATGTGGTGCAAGCCTGCAGCACAAGAAGCGCGGACGAGGGGATGATGAGTCGAGGAACGGCCGATAGCCCAAGGCCATCCGGCGTAAGTGTATGCACCTGAGAGGTGTCGGTAAGGATGAGAAGGCGGGAACAGAGGAGAGGCGCACCGATGACAGTTGGAGGGGATGGAGAGCATGACCGAACTGAACCGGCAGAGTGGCGGAAGGATGAGCAATCTGCAACGGAAAGCTGTGCACATTCTGTCGCCAGTGTCAGTAGGCGTTCAAGAGTAAATAACGCTGCACCGACCGACGTACCTCCACAGCGGTCCCGGCATCTGGCCCCGTGCTCGCTTATTGACACGTCGCGCCATGATCCGGTGTGGACGTGCCGTTGTCTACTAAAAGACTCGGCTGCGTACGCTCCTGCGTTTCCTTCGACGAGTCAAACTCGGTCCGAATCTTGCATCGCATCCCCGGTCAGCGAGGTCGAGCGGACTCTCCATCACACTAAGGATCCTGAAGTCCGTCCGTGCGCGCAGCGGTGTAGGACGGACGTGCAGTTAGGTATCCCTACTCGGTGCGAGCAATGGGGCGTGGAACCGGAGGGCGTCGATGGGCGTCGAGACGGTCTGGCCGCAAGATGTGAGGGATATGGGGTCCGGATTGAGCGAGACTAGACAGCCGAACGTTCCCCTCCATCGCACAACACGTCGAAGCAATCTCGAGATCCGGATGACTCAAAAGCAGAGGCGAAGCGCACCTGAGCCTGATGGGACGACGACTCAGGCATCGCTCGCTGCAAATAACCGAGTGGGCTAAGAGTATGCGATGTGGGACCGTGTAGGAGTTAGGTTGCTGCGGCGTCTCTCCCGGCCACCGTGCCAGGCAGCGTCGTGCGGGCGCCGTCGTCGGACAAGGTTCTAGACAGTCAGCGACGTTCCCGGACCTGAGAGCCCGCACGGCGTGACTTCTGAATGCATAGTCGGTATCGTCAACGCGAACAGGGAAGGTTGCTGAAGCACCTGGCGAAGTCGTCTCCGACTCCTACGAATCGAGGAGATTCGGAGGTGCAAGTGTCCTGACGAAGGCAAAATGTCCGCGCACAAGGCTCATGGCGTGATTGCGACCCGCGATTGCGCGTCCAAGAGGTATTTCTGCCGCATCCGGGCTTTGGAGCCGGAGCGCATGGGTGGGCGAAAGGTCGGATATACGAACGTTCCTGGCGTCGTTGACAGTTGGCCTCCACTGACGACCACTGACGACCACTGACGACCACTGACGACCACTCGACCAGCGACGACCATCCTCGAGGATGAGACACACCTTCATGGTAGCTATGAGTATCGATCGCAAGCATAACAATTATGTAGAAGCAGAACTTACCCCGCTCGTTCTCCGACCTTCGCCACTTGCTCGCTCGAGGACACGGACAGCTGCGCGGCATGTGCAGACAGTGGCGATCATTGTATCAATGATTCTTAAAGCTGCCGGTGGTCGGGATTGCAGAGGTGTTTACAGGAATTTGGATATGCAGGAACCGCCGCGGGCGTGGCCAATCTTCGAAGGCGAGGGCGAGCTTGGAGTAGCAGTGGGGAAGCACGGAGCTCGCGATGTGCTGACGAACTCCGGAGATGCTGCGGAGGCGGATACGAGCGAGCAAAGGGTGCAGGTTGCATGCAATATATGGCTTGGGGACTCGAGTTCGGAGCTCACTCCTACGTATCTTGGTCGATGGAAGCGCGCGGAAAATCTGCGTATGCAGCAGAAGTGGGCAACATCAGTCGCCATCGCGGAGTACATCATACACAGAGCAAGACGTACCCGAGTTCATGCGGTCCTCAGGGGAGCTCACGAGTGACTTTCACCAAACGGCGAAGGATGATGCTTGAAGGCAATGAAGTCAAACGCGAAGCCGCGCATGTTCATCCATGGCTACGGACGCGGCGCAGTCCGGTCGAACGAGACTGCAGACGATCCTTGCCCGCTGGTGACCTCTCGAGTACTCCGTGCACGAGCATACGCGTCTCGTGTATCCTATGAGGTAGGTCAATCAATACGCGTACCACGACTGAAGCCAGGAGTCTTGAGCGGAGTGTCCGATGCAAGCGAAACACATACCGGCATCTACCTGAAGAACGCACGATATCGCCAAAGCTTGCATAATGATCGTGCCGATGTCCTTCCCCCAGCGAGATACTGGCGCAGATGGCGACTGCTGCGACATTCTACTCAACATATTCGGAGCATAGGAAGCTCCAGACGTACCCATTCTTTTACGCTCGCCCTCGCTCACCCACAGAATCCTGTGTCCTTTCAGCTCCTTGCCTCGCGTCAACTTGAGTCGTGACCTCGATGCCTTCAAGCTTCATTGCCGACTTTGTATGGCGACAATACCTGGCCAGTACTCTTGGAGACCCAAAGACCTTGAGTAGTATGTCCAAATGATACACAAGAGAAGATCAAAGTCGCCCGCGGCATGATATAAGTCTTGGTCCAAGCTTCAAGTCGAAAGCGCACCATGAGCGCTCAAGCGCTCAGAAGTTTAGGGCCGGTCGATACGCGAATAATGCGAGTCGGGTCTCTCCCTCCTCCTACTCCTCCTCCTCGTCGTCGCCCGTCCTCCGAATATCATGCCCCCTGTCTTCTGTGTCTGGCTTCATACTCCTGCTGCAACGATAGCACTCTCGGTGGCTTCTGATCTGTTGACTTATCTTGGACTCGGCCCTCGAGGACCATAAGGAATCGGAGCTCTCTCGTAGTCGACAGCTCTAGCGTCATTGACTTACATGGAAATATCCTGCAGAGAGGGTAGTAAATTGAGGTGAGTGTGGCCGGCTAGGTCTTCGTTGCCTGGGGTTCGACGTCAATGCGACTCTGATACATGGACCTGCTTTGCGTAAATAGCTGCTATGGCTGCGTGGCGAGTTCCGGATGCTGTACATACATGACCTGAATCTCATTGCCCCTGGGTTCCTGTGCGAAGATCTTCGTGTGCTCGATGCTACCCTGTCTTCAAGAACGCTACTATTCAACAACCCGCGAACGCACCAGTCTTAACTTCAACTCATGAACCGTGGAGCAAACAGCGATGCGTCCCGTGTCCCACGACGATTATCACTCTCCTAGGGCCTAACCGCGCCGCCCTCCAGTCAAGGTGAGTGCTCGACATCTGTGCTTCAGGAGACGCGTACCTAGTAACCGGGGTACGGTCGGCAGGCGAACGAGCTCGTGCAGTACTATCGCACCAGTACCTGATAGACGTGCTCTCTCGTCCGCTGCGTCTCGTCTTTTGATGCGTACCTTTGGATGTTGCGAGCAGAGAGTACGAGTGCGGCACTCAAGAGCATCGTAACTTTTGAGAGACGGGAGATAGTGTCAAGCGCTCGGTCGACCCCGGACGTCGGCGGCATCGCACCTTGTGGAGCGCTACTCAACCACTCTAGCTGCGGCCATACGATCCCTCAAGTTTCTCGGTTCTCGATCTAGAAACATGATCAACAAGGCTCTCCTCGCTCTATATGCGTACGAAGCTATGGATTTTGTCTATGGCGAAGAGCACAGACACTGTTGTGATGGCTGGGAAAAGGTACGGTGACGCCTCGCCGGAAAAGAAGTCGAGATGACACTGATTACTGTCGTGACCCAGAACAAAGTCGGGTTCAAATGGTTCAATAGACGTCACACCCGTGAGGAGAAGCTGTTAGAGGCGATGGCAACATTCATCAGTCTTCAGTCAGGACGGCAGCCAGTGTCCCTCATTCGCGCCCCTCAGTCCACGCACCTCGAACTGGTGATCGCGTCAGCCCAGCCCATGACACCGCCCCAGCTCTCCAACTTCGAGCGTTACTTGACCCTCCTGACCAAGACGGCTTCGGTCGCGGGCGCCCTCATCGACGCGAGCGAAGCGGAACTTGTGGTTCATGCTTACCGCATGTGTCGAGACGAGGTCGACAAGATCGTGATTGCACGCGCTGCACAGCTCGCCCCTACACTCCCCCAAATTGCAGAGGCGATCAAGGCCTACAGTGCGAAGGAAGGCGAGGACGTGAGCTACGAGATACACATCCTGGAACTGGCCCGTAGTGCGATCATGTCCCTCCTGGCATATCGCGCAGCCGACACAGCCGCCGCCACAGCAGACAGTGCGGGAGAGGCACTTGTTCTCCAACTCCACCGGGATCTGATAGCGATCATTCCCGCTCTCTACATGAAGGCCGAGGTTACTATAATGGATAGCGCTGTAGGTAAGTACTGAACAATATCGCTCTTTGGCGGGAGTACTCACACATAGATTCACAGAGGGCTATATCAGCGGAGCTCTCGTCGAAGTCTGTTTCCTCAGTCGAGCTCTCGATGATATGATACAAGCCGTCGCGAGCGATAAGGATCTCCGCGCGCACTTGCGCAGCGGAGCAATACGCTGCGACTGGATCAAACCTCTTACCAAGTCCGACGCAGTCTCCATTATTCTCGACGAACCGTCCATGGAAGGGCTACGCTCGTGCTTGCCCGCGCTGAAGGACACGTCGGTCGAAGAGTTCGTCCAAGCTATCGACGACAAACTCAAAGCCGGAGATCGTTACCTCACGAACCGAGGGATCGCTCACGATCCGAGAAACCTGCCGGCCACCTTCGAAGTTCAGGGCTCCATTCACTGCGAGGCTGCTTTGATCGCCTACTTGGACGATCAGGCCATCGACTCAACTGTCTACATAGCCTCTGCCCTAGCAGCGTGTTACGCCTGCCACCTGCTCGCCATCTCGATGAGGGAGGTCCAAGGGTGCAATAGCTTCCGACTCGGGCCATACGACGGCGTCATCGACTGCGGATGGAAGTTCCCCGCACTTCAACATGCCGCCGAGCTGGAGAAAATTATGCTCACTAAGAGCGGCGCTCATCTGAGCGTCGTTGTAGATGCGTATCATCGCGCGAAGGAGCCTTGGGTGAGCATGTTTCTGCCACCAGCTATATTCACGTAACTGACCGTTCTTTCGCTCTCCGACTCAGGACGCTAGCGGCTGGTGAACCGTCGCGTTGGGTGGAGTTGAGTCGATAGATGACATGCATTCATGCAATGGCTGAGAGCGGCACATCTCTTCTATGCCGTGAATGAAGCAGGCGGTATGTGAGCCGGCGGCTTAGACGTAGCGCCGCTAAGCATATATAGTGGAAGAGTGCCTCCGGACTACTCATCGATTCCCACTTTCTCCCAGGTCAGTCGGCGACGTCCACCTGGAGAGCATGCGCTTATCGATTTTGTAGCGTTGATCACCTCAGATGATATAGCTATACCACATCCTGATCCGCTACCATCCGCCATTGAACGCCAGCTCAATGACGTCCCCCGATATCTCCAGTGTCTTGGTCGCAATATACGGAGCAACCCAAGCGTCCGCTAAGCGTCAGATGCCACGCCACATCCCTAGCGGGGGCAGGCGAAACCCCGTGAACCTCAGGATCTCGGAGCTATTTGTCGCGATACTGAGCTTCCAGCTCCGCCGCCACCACAGTGCCGCCACGGGCGCATCGGCGCAGGAAGGCGAGATATACATTGCGTCCGACGGTCCTGATCCCTCGCTGTCTGAGGAACCTGCCACGTTGCTCCTCCAGACAATAGAGTCAGCGGTGCGGGCGACTTCTACGGATACCGCCCCGCTCAGAGAGGCTCTCACGCTCGCTATATACCCTGCCCTCTGCCAGCGCGCGGATGACCTTACCGCATGCATGAACTTTGTCAAAAGGCTGGGGCCGAAGAAAGCCAACACCTCAACGGCCATTCTAGGAGATGCCAACATAGAATTGCTCGAACAACACTTCGCAGCTTTAGCAGGAATGACAGCGTCTGGAATCTCCGCCAAGGGCTCGGCGGGAGAATTGTGGGGCGTCCTACATGGCATCAGCCATTCTATCGAGGCTGGGAAGTTGACGTTCCTCAAAGTGCTAGGTATGATGCAGTCTTCATGCTCATGAGTCTCACCTACCTGACGGGTCGCATCGTATAGATCCCACCGTCGGGGACTTCCTCTGCGACCTACGAGCAGTTACTACCGCCATCATCGGTCTGACCGCGGAGGATCGTCTCATAAATCTGCTCGCTAGCATGCCTCCCGTTCAGCTCACATTCGTTCCAACCGCACCGCCGACCCCGTTCAACGCAGAACTTACCGTCGGTATCCTGGAGAAGCTCTGCGAAGATCTCTTACCGTGGTCTCAGATACTCCCATGGCAGGAAGCCTTCGATCGAATCATTGATCAGTGTCCTTCATCACTCATCAAAGAGGGCAGCCGCTATCGCTCACAAGATGGTGCCCACGTTCACTGCGAAGCCGCGCTAATGACGTACATTTTCTCGAAGAACATATCTATCCACCCGGATGTCAGCAGCTCCCGCCGTCTCTGCTACGCATGCCATGCGCTCATGCAAGTTGTCAACGAGTGCGGCAAGCAGTGCTTCAAGGTCTCGTCGACATTGAGCGGCGATCCGGAGGTCTCCCTCCCTTGGGTCTGCCCTCCACTCGCCGCCGATGTCAAGGCGAGATTCGAGAAGCGGCTCGTCAGCGACTTGAAGGAATACGTTTCGAAGCTTGCGCAGGAGATGCCGATATTTCCCGAGCCTGATGAGGAATGGGGTTGGCCATTGGAAGCTGGTATGGCATCGTTTTAATTACACAGCTCTTACCTTGACTGACCGTGTCTGCTACCAGTCGAAAGCCCGGACGCCCCAAGCGAGACCCTGAAATGAAGTGGATGGGCAGTGGGCCGGCGTGAAGGATATTCACGGGCGTTGTAATCACGCTGGCGGTGAAGAATTGGGTGCATGTACAGATAGACGGCCGTAGTCACAATTGCTCTTCGCACATTTTCCGAGCCTCAGCAGGACTAGTATAGTCCCACCTCGAGCCTCGAGGTGCGCGGATGCTACGCGTCGGTCACCACCCAACATCTACAGCGACAGGTCGTCGCGTTAAGAGCGGCCACCAGGGTCTCAAATCGCTCGATCTACCTCAAAACGTGCCCCGCGCTCGAGTACCTCAACCTCACGACCAGGTACCCGATGCGCCCATGGCTCTTGACTGCGCCGGCCACTGACTGAGCGAACAGGCGTGTTTTTACCGAGGTCGTTCAGATTACATACAAGAGAGGCAAGCGACTCGATGACACATGGATACTAACATACATGGACTCGCGCGAGGACGAACCGCCAGGGTCCTTCTCGAAGACACTTACGTGCGCGTCCCGCGGGAAGTGACTGGTGCCGTCCAACCTCCTGAATCGTCTGTCCAATGTCGAACACTGGGACGGTGACGCGTGCAAAGTTATAATGTCAACAGACGTACCCGAGTCCAGAATGGACCAGTCACCAGCACCGTCGGGCGATGATTGAATAAATATGCCCGGGGCCCGACATCCGGTCTACACAGTTGAGCAGAGCGATGACCGGCTAGCGTCGCCTCCGGTCCTTTCGCCGACCGACTCGACTCGACCGACTTCTACAGTTCACGATCCACAAAATCACCAGTCTTCGTCATCCTAAGGGCAGCCAGTGATTGGTCAGTACGCAGATATAGCTTGGGAGGGAAAGCGGGCTCACATAGGGCACCTTGACTTTTCGTGTAGCATCTACGGCTGCTTTCAGATGAGCGTCGCTCTTGGGGAGCATGGTCTTCCCCACGTTGACCATATGAGAAAGTTCACTAGGGAGCCGCCATCCGCAGTCGATGACCCCGCTGTACGGCTCCAGTTGGAATCTGATGCCGCCTTCGACTTCCCTCATGGCCTCGGCGAGGAGGTAGCAGGAATAACAGGCTGGTGGGGCGGATGCGATGTATAGTGTCGATTCAATGTTTCGATTGGCGAAGTGGGCGATCAGAGCAGCTTCGCAGTGAGTGGAGACTTGGACTGTGAAGGTGGGTGGCACTTTCCCCAAGTCGGTTATGCCCCGATTCGTGCGGAATCGCGTTCCCGCTTCGAGTTTCTCGTTGAGCCTTCGGACTATATCGTCCGACGACACGCCGTCCAGAGCAGGTGAGGAAGAGCGCAACTCTTCCAAGGACGGTTCGTTGAGAGTGATGGCGACGGCTACAGGAGGGGCAGGGTCGATCCAGTCGCAGTGTATTCCCTTGTGCAATAGCGCACGGAAACCCCGGTCGACCATAGCGACCTCTATCGTGTCCTCGAGAGCTCGGCTGAGCAAGCAGACTTCGACAAGAGCCCCCGTGATAACGCGCTCTGTGAGCCTGTGCGTGAGGTCATTGCCTTTGAACGCGATTATGTTCAGTACTTACGTGCGACACGATCCAGAAGCGCGATGTGATCCTTGTTGTATAGAGCGGGGATGAATGTCGTCAGATCTTTGTGGAGTTGAGGAACAAGGGCATTGGCATCGGCTGCCGCTCGATATTGCGTGAGAGAACGGATCGCATTACAGGCCTGCGTGAGGACGTTGAAAGTGCGGCGCATGTCCTCGCCTGTCCTCGCCCTGTAGTCGTGAGTCGCGTTCTCAAGCAGGGGCAGTGCATCGGAGAGCAATGCAACGCGTGCGTCCATGATCTTGTGGACCTCGTCGTGACACATACGATACGCGTGGATCAGGAGGTCTGCTTCGCTCGTGTGGCCGACGGAGCTCGCTGTTGAGGAGGTCTTCGCCAATAAGGACAAGTAGCACTTAACGTCGGAGCGCTGGGCCTGTGTCATTGGCTGATCAGACGCGATCACTAACTCGAGCTGGGTTGAATGAGGCTCGAGTACCACAGCCACTGGAAGGCGTCCGAGCTGAAGACTGATGATGGTCACCAGCGCATCGAACAGCATCTTGTCACGTGGGTGATGCCTGTTGGACCATTTGAAGCCCAGTTTGTTCTAAATCGCAACGGTGATCAGTGCGATACGAGCGGATATCTGACGGAGAATCAGGGTACCGTTTCCCAGCCACCACAGCACTTTTCATGCTCTCGAGCATGAACTAAGTCCCCGGATTTATATGCGTACAGCGCGAGTAGAGATTTGTTCATCATGGCTCACAAGCGATAGTCGACTCGGAGGCGGAATACGGCTGCAAAAAGACCGGTTGAGTAGCCTACCATTAGAATATCGAGGAGCTTACAGGTTTCTATTTTGCGGACAGTTGGCTCTTGGGGGCACATGCGGTCCTGCAGCATGGGAACCACGAAGCTTGCTCGCCACCCTGTAGTAACTCGTCGCTCAGAGTAAAGGCCGTATTCCCAAGGTCGCGGTGCCGTTGAGAACTTCGGAGTTTGAATGCGGGAGCTTTTCCTCCTAGTCCGTCTTTCTCGGTGAAACCGCCTGCCCTGCCACCTTGACACATGTGACTATGCTCTCGCGCGTCCTCTCGCTCATCGTAATCCTACACACAGGCACATCACACGTCCGGTTGATCCTAGCGTGTCTCGCTTTGTAATTGTTCTAGTAGTCGTTCCGCTGGCAACAGTTACGGACGGGCTGAAGTAAGAGAAACCCCTACCGTCTTCTATCATGTCCAGCGAAAACGACTCGTCACCCAGTTACAAGGTACGCCCACCACTCTCGGACATTTCCTCCGGAAACACTTCCGGCACAGCTCTGCACGTCCTTCTTGAGAAGCATCGCAAACGCCTCCCTAACATCGGCGGTGAGCGGCGGGTGGATCCAAGGAAAGGAGGCCTCGAGATTGTCATCAAATTTGAACGTTGGCGCGATAAGACGCATATTTCCGCCTGCATCATGGCTTGCTGGAGGGTATAGCATGCGTAGCATAGAGGGCGGGAGCTGCTGATTTCACGATGGAGCTCTATGTCCTCGGGAGGACGTACGCCATCAGCGTAGCCTCGCTGTGGACGTCGACGGGGCTGTCCGAGCGGAAATGACTCCCGTCCTTCACAAGCGTCGGCGGGAACTACTCGACGACTCAATTGAAGGCCTCCGAGAATGACAGAATGTGTCCGGTTACCAGTTCGTTGCACAGCTCTCGCAGGATATTGGACGTAAGCTCTGCTTCGAAGGCCGACGGCGGGGTCGGCGGGACGAAGATGAAGCGCGTCGGAGAATTGGCAGCAAGTGCCTGTATGGTGCTCCTCCAGGTCAGGCCAGCGATAGCGCCAGTGACCGCTCGCAAGTCGCATAGGAACTCGCCCACGACGGAATCTGTAAAGCGTAGCGATCCGTCAGATATGCGATCTCCAGTAGTCTGTCTTTCACGCACCTAACCTCTTGATGAGCGGGAGTCTGTAGGTGGCGAAGCAGTGGGACACATTTGTGCATGACCTTCCAGAGAGATTTCGCTGGACAGTCGGCCGCGATCACGGACCGCATCAGAAGCGCCAGAGCTTCGAAGCCCTCCTTGAGCCCTTTCACGTTGATGTCGCCCAGACGACGCTGGTGGAGCCGTCATTCTGCAACCCGTACCACCATATCTCGGCAGGCAATCAAGCAATCCTTGCGCTCGCAGAGGATAGGGAATTAAGCGAGAGCGAGAGACTCGCTCAGCGGTGCTGGACCCATGGTCGCCATCCGTAGGATTGACTCCATGACCTGACACAGGGCGTTGACGAACTCTCCGGATTGAGACGTGTATAGACCGTCAGAGGTGATGTAGAGCGTGATGGCCTCCACCAATGAGCTGATGACCGCCGAGTCCTGGCCGCAGGGCTGGAATCGGAGCATGGCGACGAACAGGTCCGCGATCATCCGGCGCAGCGGTTTCTTGAGATTCGGACTCGTGAAAGGATTACTGGGCCAGAATTTGAGAGTTTTCAGGTTGAGGGACGCTCTTCTGGCTCCGTCTTATTGCAAATAGGATGGCGGACGTAGTAGCACTGTCCGGAGACATCATGGTGTATCGCATTCCTCTCGAACAGCCCGGCGCTCGGTGCGAGTGGCTGGCTACGGCGTGAGCGCATCGCGCACTGCGCGTTTGCAAGAACTACGGGTCTCACATGAGGGACGAGCCGAAGGATGGACCCAGCGCTGGGTAGGGCGGGGCTTCTGTGGCGACGATCCCGGAGATAAAGTAGTTCATTGCCATGCAGCTTCTCACAACACCATGTGAGTCCACGGTCTCTCGAGTTGAATGGTATAGACATACACGACTTCCTAGTACGGATATGAGAAGGACGACGTTGTCGCGCTCGTCGCCCCCGACAACTTCCACGTGCATCTGGAGTAGCTCCCTTGAACACCCTGAAGTCGGAACTGGGTGACTCCGAACGCCAGGTTTGTCATTGAGGTATTCAGGAAGCTTCACCTAGACTGCGAGCGCGGTATAACTGTCAGCACCAGTGAATGACGAGAAGATCGCCCGGTGACTCTCACCTATTCCACAAACCCGAGATTTCGTTCTACGCAGTCCTGACCCCTGGACCGCAGACTGACCTTCGGAACTTTCTGGGGAGACCGGAGCCACACGTGCAAACCGACACCGCCCTGTGACTGAACTCGGAGACTCGCACTCGATGGACGATGCACCTGGTTCCTTTCCGTGTGGTGCGAGGGGCGCGTGGGTTGCATTAATCGACTCGGATGCTTGCTGCAAGGTACGTGGGGGCTTCGAACGTTGTTCGTCGGACAGCAATATGCAGAGTCCGGCCGTGCGAAGCAACCGAAGTGGAGCTGGAAGTTGAGAGAGACGCACCCAATCGCCAGTGAGAGCAGGGTCTTCGGGTCCATCGGAGGTCTGGCATCCATCCACCTACGTCGGGTGTACGCATCCAGCGCGACAGCGCATCGAGGTTGCGAGCGCTGATATAACGACGGGATCGAGCTCGGCATTGTATCCACTGACATATCCTTGACTTCCCGTGCTGGGGCTGGAAGGCGAGATGCGGACGCAGGCACGTCCGTCGCTCAAGGGGGGTTCGTCAGGGACGGCTGAAGTACATCTGTGCGTCGACCCGCTCAGATTCTGAGATCTGTCATTCCAAAGCTCAAGGATCGCGTCGAGCCGGGGCCTCGGCGTGCTCGATCGTGACCCGCGCAGCACAGCTTGGACATCGGAGGGAGGGCGTACAGCGAACGCGGACGCGACCGCGCAAACTGTGTACCTGAGGAGCCATCGCGGTGCGGCGCCCAAATGCGTTACGAGCCCTGCGTGCACACTGAGCGTGAACGAAGGGCGGTAGGCTGCGTCCACTTCAACATCCATGTTGAGCCCAGGGCTGTCCATCGTGTATACATGGGCGTGGCGGATGTCGATGCGGAGGGGAACGGTGAAGAGAGGAGAAGTGCGTCGATGGCAGCTGGAGAAGATGGATAGTATGAGCGAACGAACAGCGGCAGCTGAGCTGGGAGGATCTGAGGTGGATAACGTACGATCGAGTTCAGCGTCGCAACCGTCCTGGACTTGCGCCTGCAGATCGCTCCGTTTCGGCTACTTAATCTGCACAATTCATTCACGCTGGCCCTCGAAGTGCATTCTCTGTCGTCTGCGTCAGTTATTGCTCAACGAGTGAAGGAAAAGTGTAGTTGCGACGTACCTTCATATCGATTCCCGTGCTCGCTCGTCGACGCATCGCTCATTCACGGTGCGGAGGTGCCGTCCCCTATTGAGCGACAGTCGACGGTGTCCGCACTCGCGTTTCCATCAACTGATCATCCCAAGACCGAGTCTGACGACCATGAAGCTGGAACGACCACAGACTCTGAATGCGGCTGCAGGTCGAGCGTGATCTCCGTCGCGCTGCGATTTCGAAGGCCGCCCGGTGCACGGAGACGTTTCGCAAAGTGCGTGCTTCGCTGCTATCCTGATTCCTGACTACATATACAGGCTGGGTGCGGGCGGCGGGCGGCGCAGCGCGGAACCGGGGGCTCTCGAGGCAGCGTGGCTACACGGAACGAGACGGACTGGGCGAGAGGACACTGAATATCCGCATCCATGGCACAGCAACATCCATGATCTCTCGGGGACGCAGTCCGGCGGTGGCGGGGCGGACTTGTGCCTATGGGAGTACGACGACCCGAGACATCGCTCGCTCCGCAGAATCGAGCAGGCTAGAAGTGTGCGAGGTCGAGGTCCGCGAGCAGCATTACGTCCCCGCGACATCTCTCCTTGTCGCCGTGCAAGGTGTGGCGCAGGCGACGTCGTTCGACGAGAATCTCTAGAATCAAAGACGTTCCCAGACCTGAGGGCCCGAACGTCGTGACTCCTCGAAGCCCATTCGGGTGATAGCTGAGGCCTCCACCTGACCGACGGCTGCGACAAGGGTGATTGTGAGTAGGGATCGCAAGCATACTGGCTGAACCAGAACTGACCTCCTGCTGGATCACGATCTTCGTCACCTGGCCCGGGTCCGCTCGGGTGCACGAACGGCTAAAGTCCATCGCCAGTGATCGGCCATGGTACCCACAGCGGAAAAGGCTGGCTGCCAACGACTCCGAGTGCTACCGACTAACGGTCGGGTTCGCGGACGTACGGAGGTGCGCGACACGTGCACGAGCATGCAAAAACCGCTGCACGCGTAGCAGATCCCCAGAGGCGGATCTGGACTGGGTCCAACCGGGTGAGAGGAAGTCGCTGGCGCATCCCGTACGAGGGAGACGATAGGGTGTGGCGCAGAGACCGCGTGCGTTGTATGGCTTGGACTCGACTTGCGAGGTTCAGTGCTGTGGGATGCTGGCGGTTTCGAAGACGCGCGCAAGGGTCTGCGGGGCACGTCAGCCGTCGTCGCGGACTACACGACAAGAAGAATGGGACCGTGATGAAATTCTCACCAGGCGACCGCAAAGGATGTCATACGGAGACAGTGGCACATGGAGGCGCGCCCTCGGAGCTGGACAATTGCCCATGCGTGGCGGGAGACGCAGTCGAGTGGGAGGGCCGCGGCGGACACTACGGATGATTTTTAAGCAGATTGGTGCTCTCATGAGTACGATAATTGTAGAAGAGGCTCTTGTGCGAGATAGTGAGACTCAAGTGCCGCACTACTCACCGGCTGAAGTTCGAAGGGATCATCGTGGACCGCCGGACTGGGGTGCAGTCCGGGCACGAACATACGTGTCACGTAGATTCTATGGATTTGTTTCAATCAAAAGCTGTACCAGGAGGTAGCACAGATATTGCGGACGAGGCGTCCGATACAAGCGGAACACTTACCAACAGATGCCTGTAGAACGCGATTTCCCCGATTTTCCGTGTCCTCAGTGTCTCGCGATTGCTTGGCCTCGACACCATGCATGTCGCTAAGTAGCGCAAATGGCAGACGCAAGAGGTTAGTGTGTGATGTCTTCAGGGTATAGCAAGGTCCAGACGTACCCATCCTTCTATGCTCGTCCCTGCGCAGTGCGTCCTTCACCTCGTGGCCTCGAGTCGACGTGAGTTCGAAGTTCGCCGACTTCTCATGGCGACGATAACTTACCAATCTTACAGATTCAGAAGCCTCAGAGTCAGAGTCTGGATGAAGGCCGAAGATGAAAGTTTGGAATTGCAGCAACGCATGCATGGTGAGAGGAGCCATGAACGCGCGCGGCGGGCGGAAGGCGCTCACAATGTCCGAGCGCTAGCATTTTAGGGCAGGTCCGAGCGCGCCGCGGAATGTCGATGTCCTCCTCCTTCCTCCTTCCTCCTCATCCTCACTTTTGATCGTCGAGATCTTGTCTTTTTGACGTCTTGCTGCTTTCTGTGCTGACACAATCTCCTGCTGAAAGCACTAGCTCGGCGACTCCAAGTCTAATCTTCTCGAACACGGCGCTCGGGCTAACAGGAGTTCTCTTCCGTAGTCGACAAATTATGGCGGCATTCATTTGGAGCGGGAAGGATACAGAGAAACGTCGATGATACATATGAAGTGGACGCCGCTGACTTGGTCTAGCCCCGGCGGGTGTCTTACGTCTGGGCGGCGCTGATGCGGACATGGACCTGGAATCGCGTAACTAGCAGCTTCTGTCGGTATGTGCGGCTGTGAACGATGTCGGGGACACTGTACGTACATGATTCCAACTTCATTGTCCCGCGACTCGTTTCTTCTCGGAGCTCTTCGTATGCATATGCGCGTTCTGATCCTACGCTGTCTTCAAGAAAGCCACCAGTCAACAATCTGGGTCACCCTACGAGCGCCGTGAAAGCGAACTCCCCTCTTGACCTCGGCAAAACCTGGATTGTACAGCTGTGCATTTTGGGAGGACGGAAGGCGTCCGACGTCGTCGAGCTTGCGCATACTTGTCGCCGATGTCCTGACCGATGACCGCGCGATCTTTCAGTCAACTTGGTGAGTGCTCGAGTTTCGTGTGGACGCCTTCCTGGTATCTGGGTTGGCGACACCGAGGCAGACACTGGCATCGCGCCAGTCTCGGCTGACGGGCTGTCAGGTGCGCTGCCAGTGTGCGTCTCGCCTTGCGATGTGTGTCTTGAGCCCTCGGGTACGGCGGGAAGTCACGCCGTGTTACGCTGACAGTGCGACTTGCGAGGCTGCCGTCTGGATGCACTTTTACACAACGCCTTTCCGATTTCTTGTTGGGACCTGTAGCAAATCCGTTCAGGCTGGCGTGGCGGACCTTCGAGTGCTGTTGAACCATTCGAATGAGACAGTGCGTTGCTGGTCGCCCTCGACTCGGACCGGGGAAAGGCTCGTGGGCTGGAGATGCTACGATTGGCTTCTGCAACAGTCGTCAGCGTATGTCAGCGTGCATCTCGCTTTGATACCGCGAATTTTGAGGCACGGTCTTCGTACGGTGTGTCTGAGGTCCTGTGGCCTCAGGTGTGGCGGAGGAGGAGGAGGAGACCGGGTGTGAACGCCGAGTCGTGCACGGGGTTCACTCCAGCTCGACAGAGTCCCAAGCATCTAGGCAACTCTGTCAGTCAGTCGTCTGCATGACATCGGTGGACTATGCGTGCCCCGGAAGTGTCGTCCGCTCTCGTCGGCCTCCGTGCGCATGGTGGTACAGGATCGCGAAGTTGCGCTGGCGTAGCCGAATGCTGTTCACGAGATGGGTAAGTATGGAGTTCCTATCCATCTCGCCGGGCGCTGGACACCCTGACGGGACAGATCCTACGGAATGGCGGAGGACGTAATCACCTCGTAATTCGTCCAGCCCTTCCGGTGCGACGGTGCTCAAGGGCGCCGTGTAAATTGCGTATCGCAAGCGGGGCACTGGGCACCCTGACGGCGTGAACTCATCGGTTGTGTGTAGCGGACGGGTATCATGTGCAGTACAGTGGTGTTGTAGTGCTTTCGAGATGCATATGGAGAACGACGGGGCGCCGAGGACGCTGACTGTAGTAGGCTCATCAGGAGCGGCGTCCGCCTCGTCGTGATCCTTTCGCTGCGATGGAGACTTGAGCTCAGGTCCCCGAGTGCGATCGGAGCTCACGCCTCTAGACGGCAGTGCGTGCTGCCCGAATGAGTATGGTATCAGCGGAACAATATATCTGCGACGGGCGCGGGCTGCGCTCTGTAGGCCCGCCGTCAGCGGCAGAACGTGGTCCTGCTCATCCGTGAGGCGGCCCTCAGTGCTCGACGCGAGCATTCTGACAAGTCGCCAACTGGTTGCTCTCGACGCTCGGGTTGTCATGGTCTGTTCGGGGACACTGCTTCGCTCGACGCACCCGCGAGAAGCACGCATCCTATCGGAGTGGTCATTCATAGGTTCTTTGTGACATCCAGTCTCTGTCATTCAGGGAATATACATGATGCTACAATGTGTAATCGGCCTAGTCTGGCCTCAAGCCTTGCCGCCGGTCTGCTCCACTAGACAGTGGACCAGCTCGTCTCCATATTGCCCCAGTCTTCTTCAACCTATGGAAAGCCAGTAAGGGGTCACAGTATGTCAAGATGGCCGAGGCGAATGCGGACTCACAAAAGGCTCTTTTGGTTTATGGTACCTTTCTATGCCTTCCTTCAGTTGATCGTTGATCTTCTGAATCATCGTCTTCTGCACGTCGTCTGCCTGGCGTATTCCATTGGGGAACTCCCAACCGCAATCGATAACGCCGTTGTATGAGCCAAGGCGGAAGTTGTTGCAGCCTTGTACTCCCTTCATGACGTCGATGAGCAGGTGGCAGGTATAACACACCGGTAGGGCGGTAGCGATGTACAGTGTCGACTCGATGTGTCGGTCGGCCAGGTAGGAGATTAGAGCACCCTCGCAGTGAGCGGCGACCTGGACTTCGAAGGTGGCGGGCAGGTTCCCCGACTGATAGGCGATGTTCCGGTTCGTGAGGAAGTAATCCTCAGCTTTGAGCTTCGCCTCGAGTCTAGCAACGAGCTCATCCAACGACGCATCCTTCAAAGCAGGGAGGAGAGCGCTTAAACCTCCCCATGATGGTCCCTCCAAAGCGATGGAGACCGCTTTAGCGGGGGTTGGATGAATCCAGTCGCAGCGTACGCCTTTTGTCAAGAGCGCGCGCAGGAACTTGTCACTCCTAGCGCCATGTATCATATCGTCCAGAGCCCGGCTGAGGAAACTGACTTCGACGAGGAAAGCGCTGATGCCGCCATCTGTGAACGCTATGCGTGAGTTCCGACTTCGAACGGCAATCATGCTCGGCACTTACCTATGGCGTTATCTATCACCCTGAAGTCTCTCTTGTTCTCAACGTATAAGAAGGAGATACATCCCGTCAAAGCGTGGTGGAGCTGGGGAACAAGTGAATCTTCTGCGTCGGCGTCGGCGGCGTCGCGATATGCTATCAGGGAACTGATCGCACTTTGGGCCCGCGTGAGGATGTCGATCTCACGACGCATGGTCCTGCGGTTTCCATACTCGTCGACCTCATTTGCTCTCGCACGGAGATCCTCTATTGCATCCGATATTTGAGGCGGCGCAGGGTCGAGCCATTCAGCGCGTGCCTTCACGAGGCCCTTGACCTCCTCGCGACACATGCGATAAGCGTGAACCAGTAGTTCCGCTTCGCCGTGGGTGTCTATAGTCGAAGGCAGCTTAGCGAGTAGGGCAAAGTAGCGTTCAATGTCGGCGCGCTGGGTGGGTGTCATGGGCTGCTCCGACGCGATCACTAATTCAAGTTGCGTCGACTCAGGGTCGTGTATGAGGGCCACTGGCTGGCGTCCTGATCCAAGGCTAATTATAGTCACCATCGCATCCAGGAGGATGTCGTCGCGGGAGCGACGCCTGTTGTCCCATTCGAAGCCGAGTTTGTCCTAGATAGCAACAGCGATCAGTGTCATCTGGACGCGCATCCCAACGTTTCACAGTACCTTCATCAAGTCATTTCTGTAGTCATGATCTTTCGAATGGACAGTGTCTCCTCCTTTGTATGCGTATAGCGCAAGCAGGGCCTCGCTCATCGGACTATAGGTGGCGGGGATGCTCATTCCTCGAGAAGGTTCTGCCGGCTGCGTGCGTGCGTTGACTGTTCAGTCGACTTTCTGGGGCTAAACTTCGACGTCAGTTACGCTTAGCAGCGGCAGATTTTCCACCAACCTCAGTCGGTGTAGAGAGTCAGGCTAGAGATACATGTAGTGTTGCCGTGGAGTCAGAGCACTCCGGAGTGCACTCCACTCTGCTCTGGCAGCCTCTCGGCGCCCATCACTCCAGGTCACTCCGGAGCGTGCTGGAGTGCCAGATATGGTATATAGATCAACGGCAAACTGGACATTAGCGCCTAAATGAATGGTGTGTCTGTCGAGCGCGGTCACGTTTCTAAACGCGACGCGACAACTATGGACGCGTCTGCTGATCTCCAGCACGCAGAAACCTGTACTGACATCGTGATATAGCGTATTTATATAAATTAAGCACTTACGAGCCCGTCCAACGACTTTGTGGTGCAAGTAATCGCAGTGATCATCGCGACTGCCTCGATCAACAGCTCAAGCAGCGCGAAGCTGGCAGTTGACGTCCTCCCGCGATAAAACGCTCGCTTTTGTAGCAAAGAAGTTGCAGCGTACTATTGTACAGCTCAGGCATGCGCACACTCGCTCACCTTAGGATCGCCAGGCACGTACCCGGATCTCGAAGATCAGGGTGGACTGTTGGGCCCAGCACACCTCGGATAGCATAGTCACAGCAGCTGTCATCAGCGGAGATACTCAGGTAAGGTGCTCTTCAAGCCTTTGGCTACAGAAGGGAATGACGGCGGCCAGTGCAGATTGGGTGCAGACCCGGCAGCAGGTGCGCATGCATTGTGCACTAACTCATACATACTTCTACGCACCTGAGTTGGGCATCATGAACTTCAAAGTGTATCAGCTACTCCGCCAAACCCACATACATCAGCTGGACGACATTTCTCTGGCATACACCTCGTCTTCCCTCGTACAAGATACAAGTCGCGCATGGATGGCTCACAGACGACCCATCACGTGACGACTCCGGAGTGACTCCGAGTTACTCTGGAGTGTCTCGGAGTTTGATAGGCGACACTCCAGAGCGACTCCGACTCCACTCCACGGCAACACTAGATACATGCTAGCCTAGCCTAAGGTCCGAGTCCATACACGAGCGCTTGGAAGTTTAGGGCGGGTTGGTACGTATACGCGCGATGCAGCCGCAACATCGGCTCGAGTCAGCCATGTCAGCACGTAGTCTATGAGACCTCCGTGCCGGCTGCTTGCGGACTGGCGCACACGGAATGATGGGATGCAACCCCTACGGTGGAGCATTGGCATCGTGGATGTCGGCTTGAGCTTGCTGCATTCGACGCTACACGGTCGTCTCCTTCGCGGTACGTCTCGGGCTACCAGACCAAAGTCACATCCAGAGTGATCGTCGCTGTTACATGGCACATATATGTACTACACGTGCGATAGTGTACCTGCGCGTCGGACTGCTCAGACTCCAAGATCTGTAATCCCGAGGCTCAAGGATCGCGTCGAGCTGGAGCGCCGGCCTGCTCGATCTTGACCTGCGCGACACAGCGTGGAATCACAGGGAGGGCGAACAGCGAACGCCAACGTGGATGCGATCGTGCATCTGCATTTGACTTGGGTATCGGAGCAGCCATTGTGGTGCGGCATTTGATTGCGTCACAGGCCGAGCGTGACCGAAGGGCGGCAGGCAGCGTATGTTGAGCGCGTGGCTGCCCGGCGTGTATGCATGCGCCTGACGGACGGCGATGCACGGAGGAGCAGGGAAGGAGAAAGAGGCGCATCGATGGCAGTTGGAGGACATGGCCACCATGAACGAATGAACGGCGGCAGCTGACCCGAGAGGAGGCGAGGGGTCCAACGTAAGATCGCGGCCGTCGTCGCAACCGTCCTCAGCTTGCGCGCTCGCTCCGTTTCGTCTGCTGTATCTGCACAATCTGTCGAGGTTGCCCCACAAAGTGCATGTCCTGTCGTCTGCGTCAGTCATTGCTCACCAAGTGCAAGGAATGTGTGCTTGCGACGTACCTCCACAGCGGTCCCTGCACCCGGCCCGTGCTCGCTCATGCTCCGTTATCCAGCTGCACCCGGAGCGGTGGCGGCGTTGTCTACCGAGAGACACTCGACTGCGTACGCTCCTGCGTTTCCATCGACGAGTCGTACTCAGTCCGAGTCTAACATCGCACCCCGAGCGAGGTCGAGCGTACTGTCCATCGCACTATGAATCCTGGAGTCCGCCCTTGGGCGGAGCGGTGCGGGAAGCGTGTGCATGTTCGATTTCCGACTGTGCGAGCGGAGGAGGGTATGTAATAGAACTGGATGACGCCGAAGAGTGTCGAGGAGTACGGGGTCCGGACCGGGCGAGACAAGGGAGCTCAATATCCGCCTCCGTTGCACGACACATCGAAGTGCACTCGGGATCCGGACGCAGGCCAGCAGCCACGCAGCGCGCCTGAGCGCGCACCAGGTCATAATCAGGTCGCGGGCCCAGACGTCGCTCATTGTGAAGGAGCGCGTGGAGTGGGGGTGTGTGATGTCCAGGTGCGAACAGTGCGATGCATCGCTGCGATGTCGCTTTTGCACCGTGAAAAGTGCCAAGCCAGGAGCGCCGCCGTCAGCCCAGATCCTCTTGAGAGCCCGTCCTGGAAGCGCACTCCACATCGTGGACGCACAGTGTCGGTCGCTGAAACACCTTGTCGAGGTCCTGTTCTACGCTCGACCCGCGCGCGGACCCGCGAGTATGCCGACGAAGTCAAGGTGTCCGCGCATAAGGCCCACGACGTGATGGGAGATAGAGATTGCACGTCCGATGGCATTCCTGGCGCACCGAGGCCTGAAATCGATGAATAGGCGGACGGTTGCTTGAGAGACGAAGGCACTTAGGCCATCGGCTGCTGAGAACAGTCGCAGAATCGGGCCGGCCGGCACTGGTACTACGGACGCAAGCGTTCAGCGCGAGCCACAGCGCGGCACGTCGACGGCAGTAATCGCGGGAGCCTCAACCTGACCGACATCTTGGAGGACTACTTAGCTGCGACGAATGTGGCTGTGAGTAGGGATCGCAAGTATACTGGCCGAAGCAGAACTGACCTCCTACCGAATCACGACCTTCGTCACCAGTCCCGCGTCCGCTCGAAGCACGAACGGCTGCAGTCAGTCGCCTGTGATCGGTATGATGAACGCTGCCTGCCAACGCTTGTATTGCTGCCAACTGACGGTCGGGTTCGCGGAGGTGCCAATGTGCGCGACACGGGCACGAGCATGCAGGGTCCGCTGCGCGGGTAGCAGATCGCCAGCTGCCAGCTAGGTGGTACCGAGGGAGAGCACGGTGATGGCGCATCCCGTACGAGGGGGTCGATAGGGTGTGGCGGAGAGTTTACATGCGTGACATGATTTCGGGAATCGACTTGCGAGGTTCAGTCCTGTGGGATGCTGGCGGTTTCGAAGACGTGCGCAAGGGTCTGCGCGTGCAGAAGAAGGTACGTCAGCCGCCGTCGCGGACTACACGACACAACAAGAAGGATGGGACCGTACCCATGTTGATTCCAATCTCACCATGCGACCGTAAAAGATGATGCACGGAGACAGGGTGGTACGGAGGCGCGGGAGCTGCACAAATGTCCTTGCATGGCGGCGGACCCAGTCAAGTCGGGTCATGAGGGCCGATACTACAGATGTGTGGTGAGCTCATGAGTACCAAAGTTGTGTGAATGACTCTGTTGCGAGTTACTGCCCAGCGACTCACCCGCTTATGTTCGAAGGAACCATTTGAGATCATACTCCGGGCACGAGCATACGTTTCACGTAGATCTTATGAAGTCGGTTCGATAGAGAGGGGTGTCACGACGTAGCAAAGAAGATGTGGATGAAGCATCCGATGCAAGCAAAACACATACCATCATAAGCCTGTAGAACGCGCGATTTCCCCGATTCTCCGTCTCTTCAGCGACATCCATCGTATCGAGGCCGGGCACTGGCAATGGCGAGCCACTAACTAGCGCAGATGGCATACGCGACGGGTTACTACGCAATCTCTCCAGGGAATAGTAAGGTCCAGGACGTACCCATCCTTCTATGCTCGTCCTTCCTTTCACCTCATTGCCTCGCGTGGACGTGAGTCCGAAGTTCGCCGACTTCTCATGGCGACGATAACTTGCCGATCTTGCACGTTCAAAGGCGTCCTTCTAGATAACAAGCGAAGATGAAAGTCTGGAATTGCAGCAGCACATGCATGATGAGGTGAGCATGAACGTACGGCGGGCGGGAGGCGCTCACAATGTTCGAGCGCTAACAATTTAGGGTAGGTCCGAGCGCGCCGCGCCGCGCAGCGTCGATGTCCTCCTCCTCATCCTCACCCTTGATCATGGTCGAGCTGTCTTCCTGATGTCTTGCTGCTTTCTGTGCTCCAACAATGTCCTCCTGAAAGCACCAGTTCGGCGACTTCTGGTCTGATCTTCTCGAACTGGCGCTCGGGCCAACAGGGGTTCTCTCCTTCGGACGTAGTCGACAAACTATGGCGGTATTCATTTGGAGCGGGAAGGATACAGAGAAACTTTGATGGTACATATGAGGTGAATGTCACTGACTTGGTCTTGTGTCGGCTGGTGTCTTATATCTGGGCGACGCTGATGTGGACATGGACCTGGTCTGGCGTAAATAGCTTTCGTCGGTATGTGCGGCTGCGAACGAGTCTGGTGACACTGTACGTATTTGATCCCAATTCAATGTCCCGCGATCTGGTACTTCCTTGAAACTCTGCGTGTGCTCATTTTGATCCTACGATGCCTCCAAGAAAGTTACGAAAGTCTATTCAGCAATCTTGGCCACCCTACGAGCGTTGGAGAAGCGAACTCGCCTCTCAGCTGAACCTCGATCAATCCTGGAGTATACAACTGGGTAGCCCACGAGGATGGAAGGCGGCCGACGTCGTCGAGCTTGCGCGGTTCATGTCCTGAAACGCACGATCTTCCAGTCGACTTGGTGAGTGTCCGAGATCTGTGCGACGCGTTCCTGGTATCCGGAGACTACGCTCGGTCGGCGGACCAAGGCATGTACTGGTACTGCGCCGGACGTGCTGTCAGGTTCGCTGCGTCTCGTCTTGCTACGCTGAGAGTGCGACTTGCGAGGCTGTCGTCTGGATGCACTGTTCCAACACGTCTTTCCGAGCTCATGTTAGGAACCTTCCGGATAAGACGGTGCGTTGCTGGTCGCCCTCGACCAGGACGGTGGACCGCGGACAGACCCGTGCTCTGAGCACACAGCAAATGGCTCCTGCAGTAGTCGTCAGCGTATGCCAGCCTGCATCTCCCTTCTATCCCGCAGAGTTTGAGGCATGGTCTTCGCACGGTGTGGCGGAGGTCCTGAGGCCTGAGATGTGGCGGAGGAGGAGGAGAAGGAGGAGAAGAAGGAGAACGGTGGCGGAGGCCCCGACTCCGTTCGCCCCGTGCACGGGGTTCACTCGCGCTCGACAGAGTCCGAAGCATCTAGGCAACTCATGTCAGTCAGTCGTTCGTGCAGCATCGGCGGCGATCAGGTCACGGTGACTGTACCTCGGAAGCCTCGTCCGCTCTCGCCGGCCGCCGTGCGCACGATGGCGCAGGCCCGACATGTTGCGCTGGCGAGCCGAATGCTGTTCTCGCGAGCGGATGCTCGTCCGTTCCTGTCCCTCTCGCCGGGCGCTGGACATCCTGACGGGACAGATCCATCGGATTGGCAGAGGACGAGGACCTTCTCGTAATTCAGTCAGCCTTTCTGGTGCGATGATTTTGGAGTTCGCCGTGCAAGATCCGTAGGCACCTCCGTTCCTGTCCATCTCTCCGGGCGCTGGGAATCCTGACGGCGTTGATTCATCGGAATGGCGGCGGACGGGTAGCATCTTGTGCAGTCTCTCCGGGGCGCTGGTGTTGAAGTGCCCGTGCGAGATGCGTATGGAGGGCGGCGGGGCGCCGAGCACGCTGACCTTAGTGGACTCATCAGGAGCGGGGTCCGCCTCGTCGTCATCATTCCGCTGCGATGGAGACTCGAGCTCAGGTCCCCGGGTGCGATCGGAGCTCACGTCCGCTAGACGGCCGTGCGTGATGCCCGTCTGCAGGCAGCTGGTGGCAACGGAGGAATGCTTATGATTGTGCAGGGGTAAAACGGGACAATAACCCGCCAGGCAGCGGGGTCTGTCCTGCGCTTCGGAGGCCCGCCGTCAGCGGCAGAATGACCACGTTCAGCTGCTCATCCGTGAGGCGGCCCTCGGTGCTCGACGCGAGCATTCTGACTAGTCACCACCTAGGTGCTGTCGACGCTCGGGTTGTCATGGTGTGTTCGAAGTATGTGCCCGACTGTTGCATATCTAGGAAGATGCGACTGAGTGAGACGTCCGTCCCTCTGGCATGACGAGGTTGCGAGTGCACTCCGTGAATGAAGCGGGCGCGAGCGTCTTGGCAACTGAACGCGGAGGGGGTGATGCGATGCCACCGATGTCCGGGCGAACTCCGATGAGGGGGACATGTCTGACTCCCATCTCAGACATGTCACCACGCTCTGATGTCGGCGACGTACGACATCATGAGGGGGCGCCGGAGTCCTGCTAAGGCGGGGCGGGTCGCTTCGTCTACCTCACGAACACGTACCTCGGAATGTGTGCCAGGACCCCAACGGCACGGCCAATCGAACCTGCTGCTTTATTGTGTCATGAATAATCTGATGTCGTCCGTGTTCGTTCGTTGTTTCGTTCTTCGTACACAACTGTGGGGGTCAAAATTCGCCCTGCTTTCTCAATATCCGGCGGCGGCCGTCGAGAGTCATGGTCACGATCCGTTTGGTGCCTTCGCGGGAGGCACTAGCGGCTGTCCGAACTCCGAAATTGTTTGGGACGCCGATGTTTGGAAGCGCATGATGTCAACTGACGTTCCGGTAGTGTGTACTCGTCACTAGCACCGTCGGGCGATGTTTGAATAAATACGTTGTCCCGAATACATTCGATCTTCACAGTTGAGCAGAAAATATTACTACAATCTCATGATCGGCTTAGCCTCGTGTTCACCCGGTCCTCCGGTCGACTGAGATCAACTGATACTACAGTTCACCAGCCGCTAGCATCCTGAGGAAAGCGAGAGATTGGTGAGTTACGTGAATATAGCCGGTGGCAAAAACATGCTCACCCAAGGCTCCTTCGCGCGATGATACGCATCTACAACGACCCTCAGATGAGCGCCGCTCTTGGTGAGCATAATCTTCTCCAGCTCGTCGGCATGTTGAAGTGCGGGGAACTCCCATCCGCAGTCGATGACGCCGTCGTATGGCCCGAGTCGGAAGCTATTGCACCCTTGGACCTCCCTCATCGAGATGGCGAGCAGGTGGCAGGCGTAACACGCTGGTAAAGCAGAGGCTATGTATACCGTCGACTCGATATCCTGATTGTCCAAGTAGGCGATCAAAGCAGCCTCGCAGTGAATGGATTCCTGAACTTCGAACGTGGCTGGCAGGTTTCTCGGATTGCGAGCGATCCCCCGGTTCGTGGGATACCGATCTCCGGCTTTGAGTTTGTCGTCGATAGCTTGGACGAACTGCTCCACCGACGTGTCCTTCAGGGCGGGCAAGCACGAGCGTATCCCTTCCATGGACGGTTCGTCGAGAATAATGGAGACAGCGTCGGGCTTGGTATGAGGTTTAATCCAGTCGCAGCGTATTCCTCCGCTGCGCAAGTGCGCGCGGAGATCCTTATCGCTCGCGACGGCTTGTAATGTATCGTCCAGAGCTCGACTGAGGAAACAGACTTCGACGAGAGCTCCGCTGATATAGCCCTCTGTGTATCTATGTGTGAGTGCTCCCGCCAAAGAGCGATATTGATCAGTACTTGCCTACAGCGCTATCCATTATCTTAGCCTCGGCCTTCATGTAGAGAGCGGGAATGATCGCTACCAAATCCCGGTGGAGTTGGAGAACAAGTGCCTCTCCTGCACTGTCTGCTGTGGCGGCGGCGTGATATGCCAGGAGGGACTTGATCGCACTACGGGCCAGCTCCAGGATGTGTATCTCGTAGCTCACGTCCTCTCCTTTCTTTGCATGGTAGGCCTTGATCGCATCGGCAATTTGGGGAGTGTAGGGGCGAGCTGTGCAGCGCGTGCAATCACTATCTTGTCGACCTCGTCGCGACAGATGCGGTAAGCATGAACAACGACTTCCGCTTGGCTTGCTTCGATGAGGGCGTCGGTGACCGAAGCCGTCTTGGTCAGGAGGGTCAAGTAACGCTCGAAATTGGAGACCTGGGCTGGTGTCATGAGCTGGGCTGACGCGATCACCAGTTCGAGGTGCGTTGACTCAGGGGCGCGAATGAGGGACACCGGCTGCCGTCCCGACTGAAGACTAATGATTGTTGCCATCGCATCTAACAGCTTCTCCCCACGGGTGTGACGTCCGTTGAACCATTTGAACCCGACTTTGTTCTGGGTCACGACAGTAATCAGTGTCATCTCGACTCCTTTTCCGACGAGCCATCACCGTACCTTTTCCCAGCCATCACAGCAGTGTCTGTGTTCTTCGCCATAGACAAAATCCATAGCTTCGTACGCATATAAGGCGAGAAGAGCCTTGTTGATCATCCTTCGCGGATAAGAATGGTGAAACTCGAGGGGCTGTATAGCTGCCGCCAGAGTGATTGAGTAGTGTTCGATAAGAACACTGGCCTGATAGTTTAGAGAGATTTCCGTACAGGTTTGTGATCTTGAAGGTTGTCCGCTGCTGGCTCTTGGAATGGGGACCTCTAGAAATGCTGCCTCTGTCTCTCTATATATATATAGCGCAAGGTGCTATATATGGAAGGCGTGGACTTCCTGGCAGTGTCCTGCGGAACTCGACGTACGAACCTAGCCGTAAGGCATCATTACAAATCGACCTCATCATTGCTACAGCCTGTTCGCGGCGGCGCTGATACTGTTCGCCTTCATCATGACTAGCCGTCGTCCGATCATTCTTGGGTACTGGCAATCATAACTCAATAACACTGTGACAGGGTACTCACCGACATGTTTCAGACATGGAGTGTATCAGAGACTATATCTTACGGGACTTAACATCACTGCGCGTGTAGCGGAGCTCCTCACAAGCATCATGACAATACGATGTTGTTGACAATCATTCTACAAGCTCCCGCCCTGCGAGGCCGTGCCTCTTGAACTCTTCATCATTATTACTTATCATTACTATTGCAACGGGGAGAGAGATGCAGGATCATGCGCGTGCCTCGAACTCCATTCTGGGTTGCCATGAACCGATGGGTATAAGAGAGCTCATACACGTTGGCTTCACAGAACCTACAGAATATCCAGCAACTCCCATTCGACAGCTACCTCTCTATCCGTACACGCACGCCTCTCCGAAGTTTCATTCGTATCCACTGTTTTACCCAACCTCTTTTCCCAGCACCTCATCCCCCCTCACTATGTCTCACGGAGCTCCTCTTCAGACAAGGTTGAACGAAACTTCGGAGTTGGTTCAGACCTTACTTGCGGTGCTGAACGCCTGTATCCGGAAGTCCCGCACACATCTTGAGGACACCGTTAGCCGCCACACTTCGCTCCCCGAGTCTTTGCAATCCAACAACCCGAAGAACTACTGGAAGAGGCATATTACGGACGGGCTCCCTGCCCTTTGTGCTCACAAGCCCAAGGCCGATGTGTTCTCGTCTGCCTTCGTAGTACCGCCGCCACCGCAGGAGCAGGAGGCGGAGGCGAAGCAGGTGTGGAGCACGGTCGGCCCGAACGCGCGCCGACCAAAGAAGAGAGAGCCGCTCAGACCGCAGAGCCTCCTGTTGCTCTCTAGCAATCGCGGTATCCACGATGAATCAAATAAGATGGTCGAGCAGGAGATTCTTCATCTCTTGAATCATCTCCAAGTCATCACCGACAGGGCGAAGGAGGTTCAATCCCCGCTACATCTTGAGACGCTTGCCGAGAGGACCAGACACCAGACGTTTTGGAATGCAGAACTGGGTTTCATTCGTTCCGCGTACCAGTTCTGCTACCCGAAGCTCTTCCACCGCGTGACAAAAGGCGGGTACTTCGAAACACTTTTCCGTGCTCTTCAAAAGGATGCAGCAGGTCTGGTCAACACAGAGCTCAGTCTGGAGGACATCCACACGTTGTGCGGGCACATGCAAAAGCTGTACATCTGTTGTATCAAGTCAGAAGGCTCAAATGATTCTACCCCCAACCTTTCGAGGGGCCGGAATTGAAGACCCGGGACTTTGTCGAAGTCCATCGAATTGCCCATCAAATGTCCTTGGCTCTCCAACGTAGTCGGGGACTGGCACCGATGCTGAATGCTTATGGTAAGTAGTACATACTCCCAGCTAGAACAGTGAGCTTACCTCAATAATATGACCTGCAGTGTACGGCGACGGGCCGTATCTCCCGAATGGTTTGAGGCTCGTGAAGAAGGTCTGCGCATTATTTCGAACAGTGAACAATCTCGTTTGCGCCATTGCCTACCTCTCCTCCACTGGATCCATCTCCAAAAACCATCTCTCTCCGACATGGGTGTGTCGTAGTAATGCACGTCCGCGTCCGATCAGGATAGCCCCGAATGCGTCCACCCTTGATAAACACTACGGGAAGCTGGAGGGCGTAAAGCCCAAGATGGATATCGGCGATTGGGAGGCTATCTTGGAGTGGGTTAGGTCGTACGCAAAGATGCCCAAAGTCAATACACATGGATGGACGCTGCTTGAGAACCCGAAGAACCCCGGAGAGTTCTCTACTCACTCGGGCCCAGTCCACTGCGAAGTCAAGATCATCATCCACATGCTCAACAACGGTCTGCTTCTGGACCCTTCGTATATTGGCGGATCAAAACTGTGCTGTGTTGGCTGCTTCTTTTTCATAGAGGCATACAACGAGGCCGCCGTGAGGCCAGATGAGCACATCTCCGTGGCCGGGTGTCATCACAACTGCTACACCGGATGGGGTGCTCCCCACACAACGGCCACGGCGTCTGAGGCAGAGCTGGAACAGATCTACCTTAAGACAGTGGGCAAGCTCCTGCTAGCCATTTCTCATACCTGGAAGACCGCTCAAGAGGAGTCCTCAACTGCGTCATGGCGATCGCATCAGCGGCGCGACTCGGATAGCACGGCGGAGACCGTTCAAAGGGCTTACCCAGTCACCCAGTCCGAGGTCGTTCGTACAGGTTAAGTGAGTTCTAGCCTGCTGCTTGCTGCTTCATTTTATTGAGTTTATATTGGTTCTTCTCTTAGTAGACGATTGACCTTTGCGGGCACATTGTGATCAAAGCAGATTGTTGCGCCAAACTGAAGGTAAGTCTCCCTCGTTGTAGCTGCCCAGGGGTACGTCCGCTGATCATATCGCCTGCCACCGTACAGTATATATCCTGACTTGGAGGATAGTCCCAGGTGTACGAGTAATGAGCGATGTATTTATTGCGCACCTGTCGAGCTCGAGAATATCTATGGAGGCCTCATTGTACTCGAGCGGTATCCAGGGTTCGACTCGGGGCATGCCCCGCCGAGCGATATTTTCACGGAAGCTGAGATGCCGGTGAGTAATACTTCTACTTCCCTCCGGTCGTCTGTCAGCATGTAAGGGCCCCGTTGTCCGTCAGTATGTACGTACCCTGTAAGTGCCGTGCCCAATCGATACCCTGACTCAAGGCTTCAAGCATAAGAACTGTACAGGGTGGCTCAGATCGTTGAAAACCCGCGCGCAAAAGTATACACGTCGCTTTGGTAAGAGACGGCGGATGCGGTCGTTCGCGCGGATAGTCGGGTGATGAGCTTGAGTCGAGTATATCCCAAAGAGGGTTGGGATTGAAGGCGATAGCCTTGGATCCTAACAGAGACAAACAACGCTAATAACTCTTTCAACTCGCACGCCGCCCTGCCCGCAATCACATAACTCTGCTATGCTCAACTACACTCTCGCTCTCGCTTTTCCATATATTTCTGGATCAGGTCGATGCTGCCGCCTGCGTGAGGGCTACTCCCTACTACAGACAGGGCGAGTCGGGCCTCGGCCGGACAACGACCGACCACTGCCATGACCAGTCACTATGCCTCAAATTTGTATCCGCGTGTCCTCAGAGTGTCACAGGTAAATATCTCGATTCTATCTTTATCTTGTCGGAACGCTATCTATACTTTCATGCCACGCATCCGTTCGGATGCGCCAGTGGTGAAGCGCAGACACCAATCGGCGTCGGTGCGCCTGCGCGGGGGTCCGACGTTCAACGTTCAAACACCATCGAGGGAGATGCTGAAACAGATGTCCGAATATTGCGAGTGAGTTGTATCAACATCGACTGGCCGCAACGGATGCATGGACATGCGGGTCAGCGACTCTCACGACGCTGCCCGACGGCACGCTGACAACTCGCCGTGGCCTCGCTTTCATCGAAGGGTCCATCATTCGCACTATTGGTCCACACGTGGCTCGGTCTGAGATGTGTCGCGCGACGTGCTGAGTACTTTTACAGGCCGCGCCCAAGGTCGACAAGCCCTGCTAAGATCCTGCTAAGTAACAAGGCCGTTGCAGTATGTGCTCGTATGAGGACAGAGAATCTACGGTTAAGCGTCAATTCCGCGGACGATCTACAATGTAGAGGAGGCTACGAACTTCCTGGCATCAGCAGTGTTCGAGGTCAGCGAGAGGACTCCGCGGCGCCCAGATTGTCGCCCTCGGCGCGTCAAGAATGATACGTCGTCCTTGAGAGGTGCGTGTCCCACAGTGACGAGCCTCGAACGGAAAGGAGGATGCATCTACGAGCCCGGACTCGGAGAGCAGTCGGATGCAGGTTGCATAGCGCGCGCCGGTATATGGTATGAGAAGGTGTGCACGAGGAAGTGAAACGTTTCAACCACATGTATGATCTTGGTATTGGTATCGATTCCCTCCGCAGAATGACGAGGAACTTGCATGCCATGCGACGCAGTCAGTATACCATGGAGTCAACAATCGATTTGTACTCGTGAGAACACCGAGCTTATTACTGCCACGTCAACACTTTTCGCGCCTAAGCTTTCTCTTCGTACCATCGCGATTCGCGACGTGAACTCTACCTTACGTTGGTCGATTGCTCTAGATGTGGAGATTTGAGTGTGGATGGAACGCAAGATTGGTGTGTGGGGTATCCACGGTCTCTCAACGCATGGTAAGTCGTCAGCTTGGTTTCCGTCATCCTGACCTCCCCGTTACGCCGCGGCGTGCTCGATTGGGTGGATCCAGCCGTGTTCAGGAGACTGAGTTGAAATCATGTGCAGCGGTATGCTCCCAACGTCGTGCCACGGAGAGAGGGAGGTCACCGGTCATCTCCCGCCAAACGGCTCGCCACAGCAATGCCCCCTCTAACCACGCCCCTCGCTCAGCGCGGCCGGTCGTATCCAACTGATTGTCCATAGGCGCAAGACCCGCTACATAGTTCGCATGCGCTCAGGTCTTCCGACGTCATTTCCGCATTTATGGTCGTTGAGCGTAAACGTTCACTAAGCGTGCAACAACTGGCCATCCGCCTGGTACAACGTTCCGTGCATCCCATGCCGATGGACCGATTGCCAGCCCGGTACGCATGATGGGATATACCGCTCTGTTGAATGCTGACCGCTACAGTCAGATACGCAGTGTCGCTCGGCGACAGGCGTTGCAACCAGCCTGTATCCCACGCCTCGTTGCGAAGTTGCTCCGGGCGTCCTCGAGCTGGACGAACGCGGATGGACGTTTGTGTCGTCTTCGGTAGGAACGGGCCAGTCATTCTCTCCGGAGAGCTCGGTTACGAGCTATCGCGCTCCGTCGATAACATCGCCATCTTCTGGCCCGCTCGGCTCAGCGTCGCCAACGCTCAAATTCGTCCCGCCGCCCAGTCAGCTGAGGGGAGCTGGCGGAAGCATTAGAAGAGATTAACAGGCACTAGCGGCTTAAAGATCAGATTGACGCCCTCTCGGAATGGCCCTTCTCTCCGTAGCGTCGCCCCCATCCCCAGACCTAGGGCACCATCTGGCACGATATGTTGCAGCGCCAGACTAACTATAACTCGGTGAGCTTTTTCCCCATGTACACACAATCGATGTATCTGACAGCGTTCTAGTTCGCCCCATGGAGTCCGGAGGTTCGCGGATATGTCTATTCGCCGTGGTTGAGCGGTATGTCAGGGTATGTCATCGTTAGTCCGTCGGCCATCACATTTCTCACCCGGGCCACACAGAGGATATAAGGGCGGCAGACTGCAGCTCTGTGTCAGACGAGTTCGCCCAACATGACGTTCGCATCTCTTCGCGCTCTGCATGCCGTCATAGGCGCCGCCATCGACGACATGGAGCGCACCTATCACCAGCGCTCTGCGAATCTCGACTATCCTTCCATCGACAAGCCGTACTACAAGAACGATCAGCACAGTCCCGAGGAGGAGCTCGCGGAATCCCTCACCTCTGACCCGGATGTCGCCGCCGCGTCGAAGCGCATCGTGGCCGCATGCGGGCAGCTGAGCCACACCGTGAACAAGCCCTGGTTCGGGTTGATGGAGGACGTTCAGGCGGTATGGGTTGCATCTATCCTTCGTCGTTACTGTATTGAAATATGGTTCTTCGATAGGGCCAATTCGCCGAGTGCATCCGTTTCATGGAGACCGCTAACGTCGTGGAGATCCTGCACTATGCCGGCCCTGAAGGACTGCATGTCGATGAACTTCTCAAGCAGATCCTCATGTTGCGCCCGAAGAAGAGCCCTGCTGCAGATGACGGCCCCTTCACGTCCGCACATCTCGGTCAGTGATATCGCATGTGCAGCGCAGCCTTTTTCGGTCACTGATACCAGTGCAGGGCACATCTTGAGGCTGCTCGCGAGTTCCCACTACTTGCGCGAAGTGAAGCCGAACGTCTTCGCGAACAACCGGGTCTCTTCGTACGTCGACAGCGGCAAGTCTGTCGCATATCTTCGCGAGTCGTGAGTAAAGTCAACTGCATGTCTAGCTAGATTTCGTAACGGAACCTGTACAGACCGGACAAGAAGTACACCGACACAGATGGCGTAGCAGCGTTCGTCGCCCTGGCGTACGTCTCGTTCATCTTATGTTCCTCTCCCTTCGTCTGAGACCACATGCATATATGCAGAGGTGATGAAGCAATCAAGTTCTCTGCCTGCTTGACAGACTGGGCCCTGCCCGACCTCACACCTGCTGACGCCATCGACGTCAACTACGCGCTCAAGACAGCCTCCGATAAGGGCGACGCGAAGGCCGGCAAGAAGTGGGCTGCACCCTTCAATCTCGCCTTCAACACGCAGCTCGGCTACTTCCCATGGTTGGAGCAGCCTGCAAACGAGTCGCGCTTCATCCGTTTCGGGCACGCTATGACTGGGACGCGGCAGTGGGAGACGAAGAACTTCATTCTCGAAGGTCAGCGGGACTGCCAGAGCGTATCGCTTGGGAGCGGACGTACTGACGTCGTCGACTTAGGCTTTTCGTGGAAGGACCTTCCTGAGGGATCGGTCCTTGTCGACGTCGGTGGAGGCATCGGCGCTACATCGATCATCGTAGCTGAGAATCATCCGCACCTTCGCGTTGTCGTGGAGGATCGCGAGCAGGTCGTCTCCACTGCTGTTTCGGTACGTCTCTTCGTACGTCATATGCGACCACACCGTCTCATCCAGCGCGGGACAGGCTTGGGGATCGCAATACGCGCCGCTCTTCGAATCTGGCCGCATGTCATATCGTCCGCGCGACTTCTTCGCGTCATGGGATCCTCTGACTCTTCCGGAAGGCAAGACCATTAACGCCCCTGCCGTCTTCTTGGTCCGGCTGGTTCTCCACGACTGGGCCGATGACGACTCGCGCAGGTGAGTGCTCGACCGTGGCGGCCGGACATGCATCGGAATCGTGCTGATTGACTTGCGATGCAGGATCCTGAGTCGACTCCGCGCGGCGGCAGGCCCGGACACGAAGCTTCTCATCGGCGACATGCTCCTCCCCTACGCGTGCCACGACGATGCGTCTCCGGAGTCTTCGTTCGCGCCTAAGGACTCGACGCTTCTGCCTAACCTCGGAAAGGGCAACATCCACGGCTATCTGATCGATATCATGGTGAGCGGTCTTCTTCGTCTCGGCGATTGTGCGAGGAAGAATGCTGATCTCGCACGCGTGTAGATGTTGGGCATGTTCGATGCGAGAGAGAAGACCGTCGCTGAAATGTCGGCGCTGTTGTTGTCCGCTGGCTGGAAGGTCACCGAGATCAGGAGGACGCCGGGGAATTTGTGGGCGTACACGACTGCGGTCCCCGTTTGAGCTAGTTTCCGAACAGAGAAAGGTGCGTCTAGCCCTGTGGCAATCCGACGGTCGTCAAATTGCTGACTGGCGTCCAACAGCGTTCTCATGCACTGTATTTCTAGGCGATTGTACTCTACGTATCGATACGTCCGCATGCAGTAGCTACCTGGTATAATTTGATCAGGCTTCCCACACAGCTACATGTCGGTACGCTTCTGTGTCGCGACTACTGGAAAACGAAGCCAGGACATCGTCTCGAGTCAATTGCACCTGCAAATCCAGGTCCTCACCTTTAAGCTCATTGCTGAGGTCCTCATCGTCGGTCTCAGTATCGCTGGCGTGGTCGCCATGTACGTGTACGACTTCTGCGTCGCCACTGTTGCCGCCCTCCCCGCTGCCCTCCTCGTCATCTGCTCTTTCCCTGCTTTCTCCCTCGTCCTGTTCCTCGGCCTCGGAGTCGGAGCTGGACCAGCGGCGCCAGAGCGTGGCAGTCATCCCGTCTCCCTCATACGCGTCCGGCCAGTCGTCATCGTCGAGGATGCGACTACTAAAGCAGCGATCGCGGGGCACCAGTGCGAAGGCTGTCTGCGCCACAACCGCCCGCGGCAGGCGATAGTACAGAACTTCGTCTGAATCCTCATCGAGGAAGGCCGGGTGGCAAATTTCCGGCCAGTCCGGGTTGCGATTCGACGTCCGAGTGCTGTGCTTCCATTGGAGGCCGGGGAATCTGGACGTTGCGAGGAGACGGACGCATCGGAGAGACGGCACTTGGCTCTGCGAGTGTATGATCTGCTCTCGCAAGCTACGATGGTCCGGGTCCGGACGCGGGAGGATCTTGTCGTGGAGATCGCCCCAGAGGTCCAGGTATCGCAGGGTAGGAGAGTGCAGGGTGATTTCCAATTTTGATATGGGTAGTCCGTTCGGCAACATCGCGACTATGGCTAGCGGGATGACGAGGTGCTCGATCTTCGGGCATGCGGTCGCCAACGTGTTGATCGAGTTGCATTGCGACTTTCTGAGGGCGTCCGCGAGGGGATAGAGGTGCAGATAGGTGAGGCCGTGCCCGACGGTTTCGATGAGCGTGCTGACGGCCGCCCATTCGCGCAGCATGATCGTGAGGCGAGTGAGGAGCGGCATCTGCCAACAGGAGCGGATGTGGCTGTCGATATCTGACTCCGACGCCGTCCCGTAGTAGAGCTGTAGCTCCTTGAGGCGGGGTAGTTGAAGTTGTGGCATGCCGATGAGCGAATGACATGCTGAGCAGCCTTTGGTAGGGCCGAGCGTCAAAGACTCGAGCTTCTCCGCGGATGATAGGATGTGATGGAGGCATCGGACGGTCGTGCAGTCGAGGGACACGCCGAGGCTTAGAAAGCGAAGGCCGGACGCGAAACATCGGGTGAGGAGCGGTTCGACTTCCGGCTCAAAGGATTGCTGGTACAACCACGTCGGATTGAACCAGCCGTGGTACTGGACATCGTGCTCCTCGAAAGGGCCGACGGTGGGGAAGTTGTCGTGGGGTCGATACGAGAAGCGTGTGAGGGTGGTGCATTGTGATAAAATGAATGCCAGGTCTTCTCGGAGGACGTCGGCGCAGGGAAGCCATACAGGACAGGAGTCGATGCGGATGGTCTTGACCATGAAAGCAAGTTTCTGCCCAAGGTCGTCGGAGCGTAGGGTCTGTGCGAGAGCGGATATCTGTCCCATGCGACGAATGACAATGTCCTCGTAGAGTATCTCCATACCCGGCCAGTAGCTCGCCTTACACAGTAAGGGTAGCGTTTTCTTCAGTCGCAAATCCCGCAACCATGGGTTGTTGGCTCCCTCCGTGATGGAGGGGTCGTACTGATAGTGCGGCGGGAGGGTCTCCTTGAATATGCGGCGCGTGAGCTCCACCGGAAGGTCTGCAAAGCTTGGCTTGACGGGCTTCGCTGTTTGCGGTTGCCACTACCGTTGTGCGAAACGTTAGCTCTAACCGCGATAAGTTCGGATGGCTTCTGGACGCTCACCCCTCCCTGGCGCATCAGCGAAAGCATGGCCGCTTTCATTGCAGTATGCTCCCTTCGCAAGAGTGCTATTTCCTGCACGATGAGAAGTGAGCTAATCATATCCGGCACGACATTGAAGCGGCGGTAACACACCGGGTATAAATCTGTCACTTGGGTCTCGAGAGAGCTTATATGCGTCTCTTGTAGCTCGATGTCTTGCTTGAGCTTCGCATTGTCTTTCCGAAGCTGGGCGACCCCTGACAGGATACCATCCAGCAAGTCGTCCATTTGACTGGTCCCGCTGGACATGACTACGCCCAAGAACCGCGAGAAGTTGTCCGGTGAGGGTCTTGCGCTCACTCCAACGGCTTCTAGTGACAGTCATTCGCGTCAGATCGGACGGGTCGCATTCTGAAGCAACACCAACACTCACCGTTGGGACCAGTAGACCACTAGTACTGTCGCTCTTAGGAGGTGGTGAGGTGGAAGACACACTCGCCCACGTGGTGAATGCGTGGACGATCTGACCTACCGGATCAAGGTATCCGAGCCTCCTATGGACCACGCTGGCGCTCTGGCTGTGAGACTCTGTCCATGGACAGTACTTAGATAATCTCGGCCATGATCACATTGAACAGTGTCGTCAAAATCATTAGGATGTCCATGAGTATATGATGCATGCTCCCAACATCAAGCTCGAGGGACCAGTCCTGCAAGCACCCGGTCGGCATGCGCTTCCGCTGTCCGTACGCAATTTGAAGACTCACTTTCTATGCCATTGATATCGTCTGTCTCCGCATCTTCCAGGAAATCCAGCACTCGCTGGCCATCTCCTGCAGACATCTCCTGCGGCTCCCGACCACGGCCTCCGGAGACGATCCGCCACCAACGACTGGTGTCAGCGTCCTCGCCTCTGGCATACGCGACACCATACTCGATGCATTCTCCTGGAATGCCCAGCTCGAAGAAAGATAGCGTCGGGATGGCATCCGCCAGGCGTTGCGGGAGGTTAGCCGCGATCTCACAAAGCACTTGCTGGGTGAGCTGACGTTCCTGGTCCAACCGAGCCTCCGCCTTGCGCTTTGCAGCCTTGCCCGTGCCTTTGTTCAGGGTTGCCTTGTCAAATTTGAGATGAGGTCGTACCTTGAGGTATACCAGCGGGAGCGCTTCGAACGACGCAACAAGTTCGTCCTGCGGATCGATCCACGTCAGCCGACCGATGTTTGAGAACGACTTGGCTGCACATACCAGCCATAGAGTTACGCATTCATCAGCGTCTCCGCTGCTCTTGACAGTGAGCGACAAGCGCAAGTACCGGAGCCGCGGCGCGTTGTCGAAGAGCTCCCGCCAGAACGCGATCGGGTTCTCCCCGACGGTGAGGTACAGATCAGCACCCACTGGGGAAAGCGTGCGGAAGGTAGAGATCAGGTCTCCAGCGCGACTGGGCGGCGTGCGCGCGGTGATCTTCAAGTAGTCGGCGGTCTCCGAGATGGCGTCGAGGAAGTGACTCAAAGACGACATGACGTTGAATTCGAGGCAACGAACTGGAGGCCAGGAGCGGGGCGGCTCGGTCCACGGCTGGGGAGATGGGATGCCCCATATGGGCCGGTTTGGCTGGTATGTGACCGATACCTGCCGCACGTTTGGAGTCAGCGAGACAAGGTCTACGGCGGGAAGGGGAACCTCGTGCAACGTCAGATGCAAGAGGGATGGAAAGAGCGGCGCATCGGGAGTCCATAACGTCTCCGGCTTGAATCCGTGAATGGCGAGCGTGTGCAGGCGCGGGAGAGAGGCGAGAATCTGGATGAGCGGAGCATATGAGTGGCGCCACTGATTCCAGTGCCACTGGTGTATGTATACCAGTGAGAGTTTGCGCAGGCTGGGGGGAGGCTTGAGCCAATGGTTGAAAGGAACCCGTCATGCACATGATCCATGCTGAGCTCAGTCAACCTAGGCATCGCTCGCAAGGCACCGCCAATTGCGTGGGAGACTTCTGTGGTGACACTGGTGATGAAGCCGCCATGGAGAATCATATGTCGGACGTTGCAGGTACGCATCAGAAGTTCCGTTAGCGGAATCGCGATTGCAGCTTGGAATCGCGCAGGTATAGGATTGGGGAGGTCGAATTCGATGTCGATGACATGTCGCGCACGTGAGGGAGAGGTGGCGAGTATCCACGATTGTAGTCGGGCTAGCTTCTCGAGAGATCCACACTTGACCACCGCGGGTACCCTGGTGATCGCCAGACTGTGCAGACGTCGCGATGAGAGGGCCACGAAGAGGGCGTTCTTTCCGTGTAGGTATGAGAAGACGTGTACGAGCACGTCGTCATTGAGATCCAGAAATTTGATCGTCATTGGCTGCAAAAGTGATTGTCAGACAGCCTACCAAGCAGCGCAACAATAGTTCCCTACCTGCATCCTTTATGCGGCGTGATACTTTGCGGGGAGCAGTTTTGCGGGGATGGCAGGGGCACTGAGGGACGAACGTGGGGGGATGTTGATTCCGAGTACGCTTGCAATTTCATACGCCGCGAGAACATAAGGCAATATTGAGTACCCAGGTACTATACGAGAGAACAAAAGAGGACCGCGGAGAATGTGTTGAACGTAACCAGCGACCAATTAACGACCCACTCAAGGGCGCGCGCTTGTGGCTGTGCTTTGCGGTCCGTACCGCCTCCAAACCCGGACCGGTCTCCTCCTCCTGCTCTTGCTCCTGCTCCTGCTGCTCCTGGACTTCCTCCTTCCCCTCGTCGCTTACCTTGGTCTTCTCTGTCAACGCAGGTCTACAAGGAATCTTTGACGAGAACATACGTCACCAGACGAACTCTGCGGTCACCGGTGGAGAAGTCCCCACCTGATCGAGGAGCGAGCGCGGAAAGGTAGGATATGGGTATATGTGAGCCTGAGTTCCGCCACACTCGCCTCGGGATGCTACCTTGAGGATCCTATATTTGCGGATGTGCATGAGGTCCTCGTATCCACTAGCCACCATGCGCATCGTGGTTCGATTCACCCCATTACTCGTCCTTGCTCTCGCCGCATGCGAAGGAGTCAGCAGCCAAGGTCCGTACAGTCGTTCTTCTGTTCCACCTTCGTTCATTTGCATCCGCATCAGAATTCCATCTTGTCTCCTTCTGTGTCGTCACGCCAGCTTGCTGACGTATTCCATACTCAGTGCTCGACCCTTGCAATGATCCATGCATGATCACCCGCACGATATCGTCCTACAGGCCGATATTCACCACTACGACCTCAACCGTGACAGTCATCGCGACGCATGTCGCATCCGACACGGACGCAGAACAAGCCAGGCTGCAGTATCCGGCGGCCTGATGACTGTCTGAATCGAACGACGTCATGATACCTCCCGCCGCAGACACGGATGATTCCTCTCATGTATACCACTGTAACTTGATACAGATCCTATTTTGAACGCTTTGTGAGCAATTCCTTCTGAAACGTGTGATGCTAGAGAAGTCGGAGCTGGTATTCACTGATTCGTGCGCCTCACGCCGTCGCCGGCGCTTGCTATGTTGTTCCCCTACCACGACCATACTCCTCTCCCGATGTCCTTACAATGCTGCGAAGCTGCCTCATCATATCCTACGAAGGTCTGCCTGAGATATATCCATCATATTGCCCGAGATCTCTGTTCAGAGAAGTGCTCCTATCAAGATTTGTCTCTTAGGCATTGCCCCATGCATGGTATCTCTCTGGTTTGCCAGTCTCGACGCCATTCTCGCGAAGAGTATCCGGTGAACTAGAGCACAAAATGTGAGTCGGCACACCGAGTTGGCTGACAAGTGCGGCTGGCAGAGCGGAAGGTCGCATGGAGGCTGACGACATGCCGCAGTGGTCCGTATACTGCTCTTCCGCCGCTCCTTTGCTCACCACCTTCTCCTTTCGCCCCCACTTTCTGAACTCTCTCGCGCTGGTACGCAATGCTCGACTCTCAGATGTTATGCCGCGGTGGACAGGAAACCCGCATCAACGTTTTACTGGCCACATTATCCCCTTTGCTGCAGTCCACACGGCACAACGTTAGCGAAGTCCTCCCGCACGCAGCAAAGGACTCCACATCGTGTGCGACGACCGGTCGCACCCGTGCTCCCCATACTCTCCAACGCAAGCTGCTCGAGACGATCGCGACCCTCTGCTCCTTGCACGACGTTTGCACCTCGGCGGCCGTCACACTCGAAGTTGCCTCAGATCGCGCGACGCTCTTCATATCCACGGACGATACCGCACCGCAACAGCTTATACAGGACGTCGAGAGCTGGGTCGCCTCCCTACGCGCCATCGCTGAAGACTGGGCCTCAGATGCAGACCCTCCCGACGGCTCGTTCAGCGTCGAGGAGCACTCCGAGGCGGTGCTCATGGCGAACGTCTACCGCGCCTGCTACGCCAAGATCCGCGCGCGCATTCGGGCGGATGGCGGACTCGCGCCGACGTTGCGGAAGCTCAGCGACGAGCTCCCACTCGAGAAGCAAGCGGTGGACGACCCAGACACGCCACTTGGGAAGCTCTGCACGAACCTCGAGCTGCTCGTGAGCTGCACGGATCCAGAGACCGCAGAGGAGAACGACGAGATCCATCTGGCAGCGGCGTGCATCGCGGGGTGGGCTGCGGACCAGGCTTTGCGGCAGGACTGGGTCCTTTGTCGGATTGTGAACGGCATCGGTGAGTGTCGAATCCCTCCGGGCGCGGGAGATGCTAACGTTCGAGCGGACAGACAACAGGGCCATTCAGGTCATCCGCGAGGCCTGCGCGGTGTCCGCCCTCGTCGACACCCTCGTCACTATCGCCAAGTGCGGCGGGGTGTCCCTCGCCCTCCCGCTTGTCTGGGCAGTCGAATGGGTCAGCCCGCTCTCTATCCCCATCCCCATCTCCTCCTCGTCAGCAGTGGTCTCGATGCCAGACGGGCACGCCGGCCCCGCGCAACACCCAGAAAGTTCCCTCATCCGCCACATCGTCGACAACGCGCTCTCCGTCCACCCGTACATCGCGACCTCCGCCCTCCCGTGCTACCCCTGCGTCATGCTCGTGCGCTCCGTCAACCTCGCGCAATCCCCGTTCACTGCAAGCGGCACAGGCTGCGACTTCATGCTGCGCGGGTGCGACGCGGGCTTCGTCTCTCCGTGGTCGTTTCCGTGGGTTGACTGCGAGGAAGAGTCCGAACATGCGGAGGACATCCTGCGCGAGCTGGAGCTGGGCCTCGAGCGCGATTTGCAGCTGCTGCAGGACCGGCGACCGGGGTTATCTCTTGGGGACATGAGCACGCTTGTGTGCGGGCTGCTGGAGATGCCGAACAAGAGCGTCCTGGGTTCTCCGCCTATGTATGTGGAGTGTGCAGTACTGGCGGCCCCGACGGTCTGAGGCTTCGGTCCCAGATTTGTGGGCGTAAGGCTGGTACTCATAATGTTGATGTAGCACTGAGGTTGGCTGTGCTGCTCATCTTTGGGAGATTGTTGGGTCCTCGCTTTCGGCACTACCTCGCAGTGGCGATATGTAATAGCTCCTTCGCACAAGTTATCGAGTACGTTGTTTTCAACTTGTTCCTATAGCACTTCAGCGATTAGATTAGATAGGCGCCTGGGCGTTCACCGCTGGCGGCCTGCCTTCTCTACCTCCTCTTCCGTCGTCTTGTCAGTGTCAACACAAGTTGTGCTGAATGAAGAGCAGGTAAGTGGTTATTCGTGTACGCTCCCACACGGTGTCCTTTCCTGACGAATTCCTGGGCCTGGTTGCAGCAACTCGGAAACGATCCACACAGCTGTGCATGCGGCAATGACGATGACGTTGAGTGTCAGCGGCCATGTTTCGCCATCCTGTAGGGAGAAGCACGTCGTTACAATACAGGATAATACAAGATACCCGGTGAACACCATGCGGGAGGTGAGTAAGGCAACCGGTCTCCAAAGGACCAGAATCTAGGTCCAACCCTGTCCAACCGCCACTCACTTCGGCCATGGTACCCCGGCGAATTGTGGCGAACCTCGCACGCTCTCTCAGGCGACTGTGGGTGAACTGCGGAACACAGCATCGATGCAGGCTGTTGGCGATGGAGTGGGTGGCTTGGCCCGCCCCACGCCCGGTGTTTCAATTTGCGAACACGCACGGCGAAGACCTCCCGTCGTGCGCAGCAGCGCTGTGAAGAACCCTCTTTGATGCACGGAAGGGAAGGTATCAAGGCGCGATATATATTGCCTGAAGGCGCACGGGACAGCAGCTTTCCTCGCTTTCTCGCCCCTTCCCTCGACACGCACACGCACACGACCCGTCTGTCTTTCCCTGCCAATCTACTACTGCCATGTTCGCGAATACCAAGCTCGTTCTCCTCTCCCTGGCACTCATGTACAGCGGTGTCCTTGCGCAATCGAGCGCTTCCACGGTGGACACCACGCTCTCGACCGTAACAAGTGCGTACTCTGGATTCATCATCCCCCTTTCAAACCTCATCGCTTAATTCGCTTTGCTGCGCACACAGGCTCCGACTCCTCGACCGATTCGTCGGGGGCGACCACCACCGACCCCGCGGGAGCGACGTCGTCAAGCGTCAGCGTCACCGACACCGACGTCTCCGTGTCCTCGTCGGAGACGGTGACAGAGACGACGAGCAGCGGGATCACCTTCACGGACACCTCGTCCGCGGCGACCACCACCGGCGCGGGCTCAAAGACGACGAGCGTCGGGACCGTGCTGAGTCCGACCGGGTCGGGTACGGGGGGTGCGACGGATTCGGGGGCGGGGACGGGTGGCACGGGCACAGGCACGGGCGCCCCCACGGGCACTGGAACGGGTCTGAACAACGCTGCCGCGCCTCTCTCGATGCCGCCGTTCGGCGCCATGGGCGTTGCGCTCCTGGGTGTCCTTGCAGGTGCGGGTGCGGCTTTGTAAGATGGGTTTGGGTCATGGTGTCGGATGGATACGGTGGACGGGGGTTTAGACGAGGACGGACTTTCCGGGTGTTGTGTGTACGGGGTGGACTTCGCATGTTGTGAGCCGTATACTCGGACTGGACAATGAACTATGCTACATGTATACCACGCTAATGTGAGGCTGTCTTCAGAGCTCCTTGTCGTCGTCCAGCGTATGCTTGAACTTGTAGCAACAAGTGATACTTACTTACTGAGGTAAGTACTAGTACTGATCCCGATGTTATCAGATAAGATGACTGCCAACGGGGGCGCTTGCGCGCTTTCCGATTCCGGCCGACGCGTCGCGTGCGGCGTCGCGCTGCCCGAGCCCAACGTCTTGCCCTCCTCGCTCATGCCACCGACATCATCATCATCATTCCCTATGAACGTGAACGCGGACTTGTACTCTTGGACAAACGAAGCTAGAGTTGCAATGTGCGAATAAGACCCATTGCAGCCGCAGGAACGACTGGATTGAGTCCATATATGTGAAGCAGAAGACAGAGGCAGTCATGCTGAATACTGCGACCTCGAGACGGATTGGTCCAGCTGTCCATCATTGCGTTGCGGACTGGCGAGCTATTCTGGAGAGGTCTGATCACAGGTACGAATGCAGCTGTACGATCGAAATGTGTACTGCTAACGGGCGAGCAGCGGGAAGCTGGTCGGAGTGGCAAGAAATGGCTGCGAACCCCGCGATTTGTAGCACCGGGTCGTGAGGTGAGTGCACAGTACCCTCTGATCTTCGCGTACACGGCCCATACAACGTCTGACACGGGCACAGGCCGTTCGTTTGTCCGCACGCCCTAGGCCTGTCCTGTCGTGGGCGTCATCCTAATCATACCTCCCCCAATCACGTCGTGAACGACGCATATCTTCCTGCGTGGGTGACACCTAGGCTTTCCGCCCGTTTCTGTCCACAGCGGATCCGATCGAGGCCGCTAACGGCGCGACAACACGCGGAGCAGAAGACGGACGCAGTCATGCTGGAAACTGCGACCAGCTTCGTGCGACGCGAGCCTGGTTATCCGCACCGGCTCCGCCGCTGTCGAACGTCCCAACAGCTGAGAAGAGCTGTCATACCGCACAGTTTCGGTTTCCCTGGGCCCTGGCCTTAAGACGAGTCTCTTCAAGCTGCGCTCCGACGGTGAGCATTGTTTGGAGCCGTCTGGGCAAAGGTGAGGGACGCCGCTTCATGTCCGAATTGTCTAATGCTAACGGGCGGGGATCGGCGGGAAGCTGGTCGGAGTCGGCGCGTCGTGGCAAGACATGACTGCGAACCCCGCGATATATAGCACCCGGTCGGTGTCCTGAGGTGAGTGCACAGTATCCTCACGTACACCGGCCATTGCAACATCTGACACGGTCACGGGCCCTAGGCCTAAGCGTACCTCTCTCCATCACGTCGTGAACGACGCATAATTTTCTCCGTGGGACGAACCCAGACTTTCTCTTCGATCTTCTCCATAGCGGATTGGGGCGCCCTAGCTGTGAGGAGCTTCCATACCGCGCGACATCGGTTGGACTTCGCGGCCCTTTGTCAATCGGAGGTCTTCTTGTGCCTCGGCGAGGCCCCGGGACGGATTGCTCATTCGGTCGACTGTTGCGCTGCTGCACGACCAGCTTCCTTCGGAGACACCTGGGCAAAGGTACGAACGCCGCTGCGTCTCCGGAGTGTGTGCTGCTAACGGGCGAGCATCCAGAAGCGTGGCAACCGATGATTGTGAACATCGCGCTCCATGTCAGCACGCGTCTGGTGAGTGCAATATATTCCCATTTTGGGCCCGTTGAATATCTGACATGGAGACCGTCCGTTCGTCTGTAGCACACCCTGTCGAACACGTCACGACCATCCGGATTCCTCCGCATTATCTGACACGTAAACCACGACGATGCGTATCTCCCTACCCTCTCAGGCCCGATGCGTTCCTTAGGGACAGACAGACAGACGGACGGACGGGCTCTATGAACGCGAGGGAACAACCGGGTTAGTCCAGCAGCGAATAGGAACGACGAACGCCATCTCATGGGAGTCTATCTGACAGTCTGTACGCGCAGTGGGACCCAGTATGTCCGCATGGGCTCGTCGACGAACCACATCAGCCCCGTTCGCCCTGGCCGAGTGCTCGAGATCCCGCCCTGGATATTGAATTTTGCGCGGACGTGCGCCGTGGAAGTCAAGGTCAAGGTACGGGTGCCTGCAGACTGAGCGCGGTCTGGGACGTGCTGACCCGCGGGCGCATCCAGGTCCCTGCGTGTTTCTTTTCCTGTTCATGTCGTGAGCGTCAACTCAATCATACCTCCCTCCATCACGTCCTGCGTGGGGTCGTACCCAGACCTTCGCCTGATCCCGCGCGCACTGGACTGGGGCGCTCTGGCGGTAGGAGGCAACGGGTAAGTACGTTCACAGCGAATAGGAACGATTGGACATCTTCTCATGGGAGTCTATCAGACAGACTGTGCGCAGTGGGGCCCAGTGTGTCCGCATGGGCTCGTCGCCGGGCCACGGTTACTCCGCTCGCCCTGGCCGACTGCTCGAGATCAGTCCGCGATGTGCTGCTTTCGCTATAGCTCGTGAGGGTGCATGCTATTGGCCGCGAGGTGATGGTGGGTCGCGCCTCGGTCCCCGCAAAGCTCTGCGAGTCCGCTTTGGACCTCCAGCCATGCACCCGGCCGCTGGCGCAGCGCTGCGCCTTCTTGCCTTCCGGCAAGCAAACGCAGTCGTTCGCCCGCGTGGTTCCTCCCCAGCTTCGGTCTCGCGCCGGACGCGTGCAGGGGCAGCCTGTCGACGAGCACCACAAGCGGACATGAACGGCAATTGTACTGCCTTGCACGCATCGTCACGTTCACGGCCGCTCTATGGTCGCTCGAGCCAGTTAGCTGGGGGATCGCAGTCTCCGTGAACATCGCCGGTCGCTGTCGATCAGGCTTTCATGCCCGTCGCGGAACTTGCATACCTGGTCATTACCAGGAGAGGCAGGTCGACGTCGGTTTGGCCACCCCTCACGAACCTTCTATGGAACCAGCTACAATATAGAGCCCACTGGAGATCCAACGTCGTGAGTCCGCTTCGTGCTTTCATGGTTTTCGATTCAGTGCGCTGTACTTACGACATCACAGCCGGGTTGAAATTGTCACAGTTTGTCCGGATGTATGTACGTGGGTCTCCCGAGCCATCGGCCCACCGTCCGGACGCTTCGACCCGTGGTTCAGTCGCGCTGCCGGTGCGTGTACGAGGCACAGATGTCATCAAAGATCCGGAGTTCGAGATCATGTTCGACGTGCGACTGCTCGTATGTATGGGGAACTTGGACGTGTCAATCCATCTCTCGGGACAGGAAGACGCGCCCTAGTCCCGCTGTATCCAGGGGAGAAGATTTGGATCAGAAGATGGTAGCTCGTGGAGGGTCTTCCGCACGCACGCCGAAGACGAGAGCGCCACTGCGAGGCTTCGAGGCTTCGAATAGCCAGCCTCTTGCCGCAGCTTCCATCCTCTGGATATTCTAGTACGTACTGTACGTCTCGCCCCATCGAGTCCAGGTCGTCCGAAGCTGATGCAACTTGCTACTCAGTAGGGATGTTCAGCCTATGGTATACTTCCCAGATGATCCGGGAAGCACGTATAACGTTCGCTGGTCAGAACGCAGAGCATCCCTTCGAGCAAGTTCGGTCTCGGCTGCGCTGAGTGGTCCGCCAGTACGTACGCAGCGGTGGCGGCTCAACCTTGCTGCGGTCCAGACCAACAAGGCCCGACGAGAGCGCTGGGCTGGAACGCTCCATTCCAGTTCCCAATGCAGTGTTCGATCGCACGGTGGCGCACGAACATACATTCTCGTCCGTTCAGTGCAGTTCGCAGTCTTCGTCTTTGCCAGCGCAATCTCCGTGCACGGACCGTGGTGCACCTGGGAACACGCCCGTATGACTGACGGCACCAGCGCTGACAGGATTCGTGTACCAGAAGCGCACGAATCGGCCGTCGATCGCTGGGTGCGCCGCAACATTGCCGCGAGAGGGGCTTGCGCCTTGCAGTCGGTGCCCCCGAAGGACGCGTGCAGTTTGCCACCGTGTCGCCTGCGGAGATTTCCAGGGTTGCGATCGAGCCCAGCGGCAGTGTTGGTATGTATCCCAGGTGAGGCCGAGCCACTCGCGACTCCGCCCACAACGTTCGCCTCCCCGCGCCTCGCGTGTCAGCCTCCTCTCCAGCTTTCCTCCTCCCACTTTCTGCTCCCCAGCAACCCCTACTCGGCTCGGCCCTTCCGTATCTCGATTGGAGCCAGTTGCGGTTTGTTCGTTCTGGGTGTTGCCGTGTTCACACATGCCGTGGCCTGTCCTCCCGCATCCGCCGCAGCCGTCATCTTCGGCAACGCCTGCACGCATCCCGCACCGTCGTGACGACTCCGACGGGTGTGCGGCGTCGAGCTCTGTTCAAAACAATGGTGCGATGTACCCCGCTTCTTCGAGTACCAGTCATCCTGCCTCCGACGTCGTCCCCTTTTCCCCATCTTCGTACCAACATCCGCGCATCGCCGCGCCCGAGCGGATCCTCGGCTGCGCGTCTGCTCCCGCCACCCCTCACACTCCTGGGATGTACTTCCCCGACCCTGATTCTGTCTCGCCCGCCACGCTCTCTCCTCGACCGCACGAACGTATGTCCATCCCCATCGCCTTCGCGCAAGCGAAGTTCGACGCTCTCCCGGTCGTCGACATGGAAGCAGACAGACTTGCACGCGCCTGTGGGCTTGATCCTACATCGATCTACTGGTCAGAACCTCCATCGTCTCTCGGTCTCGGGGATCCAACAAATCAGCCCCTCATGATACCGATGCAGGCACAAGCACACCTTGGGCTGCTCGTCCCCGTGCACGCTCTGTCCGCATCCCTCAGCGCACGTCAGCCTCCCAAGGCCCGCCATCTCGACCGCGGTCAGCCTCGCAGCCCGCGTCTATCCCTGTCTTCTCCCCAGCCAGCCCGCGTCCCGTTCTGCGATCACTCAGGGAGATCTTGGACGAGGTGGGCGTGCAGCTCGATGGCTGCCTTGACGTGCAACACGTTGTTGAGCGGTGGCGGCGCGTTGCAAGTGAGCGCGGTCTAGATCCTGAAGCCTGTTCTCAGGGTATTGGCGCTGTTCCTTCCAGTACGTACTTCCTCGCAGTTTATGCACGATGTGCGCAGAAGAAGCACGAGAGACGCAAACGCTGACCGTTTCTCGCAGAAACTTTTGGCGCGCCCGTCAGCGTGGCTGTCAAGTGCGGCTCGATGGCGACTGTGATGGGGGGCTTCCAGCATCGCATTCCTTGGGTCGTGTTCGCATGCATAGAGGAACTGAACCGTACAGGTACGTGGTTGTGACTCAAGTCGCCTTTCTCCGTCCAATGTCGCTCATCTGTGTTCGCGTGTCTCGGACGACAGGTATCTATCAGCCAGGCCTGTTTCGTGCTGTGCCTCATCGCACCCGTCTGTCGCTGCTTGTCCAGAGCTTCGACCTGCCGCTGCAGACATCGTCTTTGTCAAAGCTCTCTCCGGAGGGGCCCATATGTCCTCTGCTCGTCAGCCCAACCCCGTCAGTCAGTCGCTCGTCACTGCGCACGGAGTCCATGGCAGACATCTGTGCGCTCCTGAAGAGCTACCTTACTGAGCTTCCCGAACCTCTTCTCGACGAAAACATCTCTATCGCGCTATACCAGTTCTGCGTTCACCCGTCAATCGTTCGCGAGCGATTAGAATTCGAGTCCACGCTCCCTCAAGAACCCTCGGCTGACGGAGGATACTTCACCCCGGTTGGCGGCCACGCGTCCACCACGCCGCAACATAAGACTTCGCCCCATTCACTTCCTGCGGCGCTGTTGACGCCCAGCGAGCGACGTGCCGCTGAGCTTCTCGCTGAGACTTCGCAGATTCTCATAGCGCAGCACCTCCTCCGCCTCGCCCCGCCACCGCTGTGCTCATTGTTCTCTTACCTCGTCGGCTTCTTCACCCAACTCCCCCTCTCCCCGGACAATGGGCTGACGCTCGAAGACGTGTCCCGCATGTTCGGTCGCGTGCTTTCTGGCGACTCGACCGCGTCCAGGCGACACTCCGTGCTCATGTGGCTCCTCGAGCGCTGGGCTCGCATCTCCGAAGGCCTGTTCGACGTCGCTGTGTCGAAAGACGGGGACGAGGAGGAGGCGGAGAGCACCCCACAAGCACCTTTCGCCCTGTTTTCGCCACCGGTCCCGGTCATCTTCACGCTGTCGACGGAGAACATCGTATCCGCATCGGCACTCTACCGTCCGCACTCTGTATCCATGTCTTCCTGCCGGTCCGACGGAGACGCGTCCGTTGCGAGCACGTCGACTGCAGAGTCCGTGCGAACGCCGTGCACGGAGCCGACTTCGCTCTTCGCCGTCGCAGAGGCGGAGCCGCACTGGGAGACCGACGAGCCGTGGTCCCCGTATCGTGACCTCGTAGCCGACGTTCGCATGGAGGAGCTGGTTGAGCAAGCGGGAGACGCGCGCGTCGCCGGGTCCTTCTTCGCATTGCACGACAAGCACGGTTCAGGAGGCAGCGCGTCCTCGACGTGTGAGTACCTCCGCCATCTACGTCGCCTGTGTGTCCTGGCCGTGCTCATGGTCCTCCTCCTCGCAGACGAAGCATCGCCCCCGAGTCCGAGTATGCCAGCCGTGCCTGCTCGCGGTCGGGGTCTGTGTCGAGGGACTCGTGTGACTCCCACCATCACTTCCGTCTCTCGCACTCAGGGACGAGCAGTCGCTCCTGGCCTGTCTCTCCCCGCATGAAGGCAGGAAGTGTTGGGACCTTTCCTCCGGACGCTTTTGGCTCGGATCCAGGCACGGGGTCTTGGGGATTGTTTTGCGGCGATTCAGATGCGACTCCGAAGCAGCACTCGCGATGATACGTCGCGTCGCGAAGCTGACGGGGCTTCGCATCCCTGCTCGTCGTCCTGGGATGCATCGCGTTCGCTTGTTCCTCGCGCTATACATCCCTCTCCCGCTGCTTCCGCGCCAAAATATGCCCATAACGACCGAATCACGACGTTCTCGTCCGTTCTCTTCGCAATCCCACTGACGAGGCCACCATAGAATTCTGGGAGTGTACCGTTGTCTATATTTTCTCGTGTCTCTAGCCTTCCTGCAGACACATCGCTACGGTACCTGTCCGCCCCGCTGCTTGTTCCCTGCCCGTTCCCGTTCCCTCCCACTCGCTATCCATCTATCTGCACACCATTGAAACGCCACTCGCCCTTCTCTCCGTCTGTTGGGCTGCCCTGTCTGTCGTTCCTGCTCAAAACCGTCTCATGTATCATACGAACACCCATCGTCGCCACACTGGACTCGCATTCGCACTCGCACTCGACATCCGTACACATACACGCACATCCCGTCTCCACGCTCCGCAGCATACATCATACATGCATCTGTATCATATCTCTCCCATTGTACTAGTACACGGTTCGCTCTATCTCTGGTTCGTCTTGGCCTACTACTGGTCTCTTGGTCTCTTGTGGTCGAAGGCGTCGCTGTCTCTCTCTTCCTTCCCTCGGTTCTGCGCTCGGTTTACTCTACATCCCTATAAGTAGCCGCTCTGTACATGTATGTCGTTGCAGTCTTCCAGCGGCGGCTTGCGCAACGCTGTACTTTACAGTGTCAATGTATGGCTTGTCTATTTCCGGGCTCGTTTGCGTGACGATGAACACTTTGTATGCATTGCGACTGACGACGGGACAGCGAAGCTCTCCATGCCCACTTCAATCGACCTTTCATACACTAGTAGGACTCAGGAGAGCGGACATTGGCGTTCAGGAGCTGTAGGTACGTCAAATTCCGTGGCCAGCAAGTCACTAGTGCTCGACTGACAACTGTTCTACATAGTTGTAGCATACACATGACTTGGACATTACAAACAATACGTCGCTGCGTGTTGCACAAGTAGCGCAGGGGAGTCGTTCGGGAAAAGTCCGCGTTGCGAAGTGTACATGAAGTCCCGATGACCGCAAATACCGGGGACCACAGTGACCTTCGGCGATTACCCATACAAAACCATCGCTCAAGGCCTGCGGACATATATGTAAGTCCTATATCACCGACTTCAAGGACGCTAGGGGTACACACCCATCCTCTTCACAACCCGCACACGGACGCCTGGACCTGCCGAACAGACGCGTCGATCTGCCCGAGCAACACTGCCTGCCCGTCCGTGAGCGTGTTCATCGCCTCCAGCGAGATGTTGAACCCGACGTCCGCGCGGTCGATGGCGAGCACGGTGATGCTCTGGCCGTTGTACGTCAGCTCCCAGCACGTCCCGCACTGGGGCGAGTTGAAGCCTGAGACGGTGGCGGCCCCGCCGATGTTCGGGAAGGTCGGGAGCGAGCCCAACGTTGAAAAGCCCTTCGTGTTGAGTCCTCTAGGCCCGTCCGCGCATACGACGTCCTCTATGCTCGCGGACGCGTTGTCATAGGTCTCGTCGTACGTGACCGTCACTGCGACCGCGGAGGACACGACGGCGGCGATGGCGAGGAGGGATGTGACCTGCATCGTGACGATGATCAAGGGGCGAGAGGTTAGGGAGACTGAATGCAGGTGCGAAATACCGATGGTCCAACGCTGACCAGTGGGCACTTGCTCGTCTTTAGGATGCCGTTTTATAGATGCAGCTCCCGCTGTCGACGGCCCCCTTGCCCGCACTTTGTTCACAGTCTAGATGTCTGCGTTTGGGTGTCATAGGCAGTGAGTCCTTCGCCCAGAAGTGTCGGTGCCATGAGACCGACTCACGGGCAGTCACTCGCCGCCAGGTGAATCTGACGGCCTAGCTACTTAAAATGTTCGGTCCGAGCTCGAACTGATGGTGAATCGGGCTACTCTTCAGGCGGCCGTCGACTGAGATGTCTTGCTGTAGGAAATAGCGACCGAGAAATGTCGAGTCCGAGAAGTGCCAGAGGAAGACAAGGAGGACTTCCTGCTGGTCGTCCTCTGGCGCGCAATTGCCGCGGAGACGCTCGAATCGCAAGCCCCATTGATCGCATAGTACATCATGGCGCTATCATAGAGATTATCGCGCCTGGAAGAGTACGAATAGCTCCCAAAACATGTTTGGCACATGTTACACGAGCGAGAAGGCCACAGACTACAGTACTTGGTATACGTCGTAGAGGAGACGGGCGGTAAGTAAGCGATATTCTGAGGAACCAGTGACACATGGCCCGATAAAGCAACACACTAATCCATAGTGACGTGTGGTATCTTCAGATGCAACCGCGCCGCAAGAAGTAATTCGGGCGGAGCGATTTCTATAGGACCACTGTACGACACAGAGTCTGTCCGGGACGGCGGCGCTGGACGGAGAGTGTCCACCGCATCTGCGACGGTATCATACAGAACCTGCATGAGGGTCAGGCGTAACCGTACCAGGATCTCAGTGGGTAGCCCTTCAGGAGGGACCCACGGGACGATCACTGAATGCGTCCCTTCAAGAACGAACTTGGGCGGGGCCGCTCTGAATTCGAGTCTTGAAGCAGAGTCGCGAGCTTGTAGCAGCAGAAGCAGCACGTCTTCTTGCTGCTTCCAATTGGAACCCACGGAAGGGCCTCCAGAGACGTCATAAGTGAGATGTATCGAGGAAACAGGCGTAGCGCACCTGGAACATGGACCAAACCCTCTTCGTGGACGGCGTCTCGAGACTCGAATCCATGGCGTGAATGGCACCGCCGTCGGACTGGCTTGAGCACGCCAGCGCCATGAGGGTTGCCTCTGCGTGCTCTGCCCCTTCAAAAGGCTGTCTTTCGAGTGGTCCCGCCAGCCTCTCGAACGCAGTTGTAACAACGTCGATGTCTTCCTCGGGGAATTGGAAACGATCTCGAAACTTGCGCGAGAACTCGCGGACTGTGGCGGCAGTGATCTGAGGGGTAGAGGGTTTGGAAGAGATCATGTAACCTTGAAGCCGGATGCCTCGGTCGGCCATGCGGAGGCCGTAGCGCACGTAGAAGTCCGCCGCAGCGTAGGCTAGGCACAACGACCGCAGATGGCGGACCACAGACGCTCTGCAGGCTTCGCCGGTGACGGTCGGCGTGTCATTCGGAAGCTCTGCAACGAACGGGAGTGAGACTCGTGCACGGTGGCAATGGTATGTAATACATTTTACCATACATGTCGTCCTCGTAGGCTGAGGGCGCGGCGTCGATGTCGCACGGTGGATGCGTGATCGCCTCTACCAATGGACGGGAAGGGGGTTATTCAGCATTAAACTTTTGACTCCCGATATTCACGCACCTTCCAGAGCAGCACGACGCGACTGAGCACTACTGCGGAGTTTCTCAGTGAGATCATGTGCAAGTCCAGGGGTAACGAGGTGTCCGAGTACTCCGCATGCGACTGTATAGTGTAGTATGACCATCGCCTTGTACAACGCTGCCACCCTGTCTGCCTTCCACTCGTCCGAGCGGCGATACATCTCTCGCATAGTCCCGAGGAACCCATGAAGCATATCGACCCACGACACGGCGGTGTCTCGCGAGACAGTGTACATCAAGTTGCCGTCCCTCGCTGGCACACCGTCCTGGTCCGGATGCAGGTCGTAAGGGGCGAGCCACTCCCGCAGCCCAGGTGGGAGTAGAAACTGCTTGGATACCGGCCTGTCCCTCTCGGAGTCGTGGTACCAGGAGTGCAAGAGCTCCAGCGGATGTTTGATCCACATGTTTGCGCCCCGATCGATGCGCGCTCGGAGCTTGCGGTAGCATCGGCGGGATATGAAGATGGTGAATGTGTACACACGCCTACTTATAACAACGTTAGAGTCGGGGATGGGGGCGACAGTTATGGGGGCGAAGAGATATTTGAGGATCGCGAATACATCGGCCGCGTGCTCGGAGAGAGTGACGTCCCTGCACACGAATCTCCAGAGTGAGTACGAGATCTCAAAAGGACACGTGTGCCACGCACATGGAGGTACGATAATGTTCAGTGAGGACCTCAAGTCCCGTCTTTTCGGCATGCAGTTCCGATACCGAGAAGTGGGAGGTCTCCCGCCCATGCGCAGAGCCACGAGAGACATCAGGAGCGACCACAGAAGCTGTGATGGTGTCGCTCTCGAGCTCGCCAGTCACTGCCACTTGCACCATGTTACCGGAGTCGCGACCATTGACGGAAGGGCTGTCCTCATCACCATCACCTCGGACGGGTCCCGTAGTGAGGATGGACGCGAGGTGCGTCCATGCATCCAACTCAGCCTTGTACGGAGGCCGACTCGGACGTCGCCCGGTCAATCGAGACATGGAACCGTCGCCTTCTTCAACGAAGTCCAGTGCGCGTCCGACCTGAACACCGGAGAGCAGGTACGAGAGCAGGAGTATGTCGCGGCGTACATTCGAGTCCGTCGCGCCTTCGAAGAACTCCCCGAACTGGGAGAGCGTCGGCCGCGACATCCTGGCACTCCGGGTGGCGGATCCGGATGGACGGCGAGTGACTTGTTGATCACGACTGGAGACGTTAGACTATCGTGTCGCGACAGACTGCGGTTAGAATCGACTGTCCATGCTACCCCTATGCAAGTGGTACTTACCAAGTTACTTACGGAAAACTGCACCAGCGCCATGTGGCGTAGGCGCCGGTGCTACATCGTGACTCGTCACCCTGGTACTTAACCACCACTAGCTGCCGATGGCCCCTTCGCCTCCCGCAACCCAGTTCGAGACTTTCTTTCCAGCCGAGTCCGACGTCCGCCATGTCATCGCGCTATTGTCGTACCTACTCGCTAACGTCACGTACACCCAAGAGGTCGGCGCAGGCGCAGGCGACGATGCCCGGGAGAGCAAAAAAGCGAAGTCCGACCCGTTGCGTGCATGGAAGTATCTCGCCTTTATTCTGGATGGTTCCTCTGGCAATAGAGGAATTGCGGTCACTGGCCAGGTTGAGAATGGTGCTCTGACGGCTGCTGTGGTCACCCGCGACGTCCAACTCTCCCCGCCGGCACAGACCTCGGGCCAGTTCGCAATCACGCAGGTGGAGAGCCTCAGCAAGATCGGCAGGGACCTTCTCCTTCACTATGATTCCACCAGTATGTGCGTCAAAGGCCGTCTCTCCAGTGGCCCTTGTTCGCTGACTCGCGTGCTGCGTGCAGAGATATCCCGTCCTCCCAGCACGTTTCCGATGTCTTCTCGATCCTGAAGTACCTCTTCTCTCCGAACAGAGGCACCTCTGGAGCTTCTCCCGGCACGGCGCGCATCTACCGCACCACTGCGTTCACTCTGTTCATATCCCGCCGGTGCTATCGCACGCTCCGGTCGCGCGTCCTGCAGGGGACGCGCATCTGGAGCAGACACCCTCTCAAGCTCATACACGAGTGGTACACGGCCGAGCCGCGCGAGCTCGCACCGTCACAGTTCGCGCTCAATCCCTCCCTGCGCCCTCTCCTCGCCGTGCACGGCATCCATCCCGACCCGCCGTCGGAGACTGAGTCCAAGGAACTTGAAGGGAGGTTGAACTACACGATCTCGACGGACTCCGCCGGGAAGTGGGTCTGCATGCTCCGCAAGTTCCTGGAGGGCATGCTGGACGCATATCGCGCCGAGGCGGGGTGGACGACGGACACCGCGCAGGACTTGTACGAGATGCTCCTTATACTGCACAATGCGCTCGCGGTCGGGATCGTGCACCACCTGATCGCCGGCCCCACTGGTCTCGCTGAACATCTCGATAGCAAACGCTTTGCTCGCCCGCGGGCCGCAGGACGTCACCCCCTTGAAGGTGTGTGGGTATACTTACTCGGATATGTGCTATCGTCGCTGAAGGATTATTTGCCTGTCCAGATGCGATCTTGAATCCTTCCGAACCAGATACCGCTGCGTCCACTGCATTAGCAGCCAGGGGGAACGAGGGCGGGGACGGTAGGAGATATGTCGTCCGGCTTCCTGTCCGCCCAGCTCATCTCAGATCCAGAGGGGCCGGACGATCCGACGATGTCCGTGACCCGCTACCTGCACACACTGTGCATAGCCCACGAGGCTGCCGATCTCTACACCTCCTACGGCCAGCGCATGGCCAGTCAGCCCATGCAGCTCCAGGCCTACACGATATCGTCCAAGACCTCTGTCCCTGATGTCACTGCTGCGACCGTTCGCGAATTCGCGAGCCGATTCGTGGACCGGTTCCCGTTTCCTGATACCACCGTGGATGCCGCCTTCGAGACCCTCGCGGTGTCGCTGGAGAAGAAAGCCTTCGACGGAGCGGAGCACGCAGAGGCCATCCTCATGGCTCTCGCTTGCTCCAGTATGTCCGGAACAGTTTCTGTTGAGGGACTCGACTCCGAGGATGCCGCTATACAATCCATATTCCGAGTAAGCGCGACCCCAGTCCGCGTGTCCCCACGTCCCCAAGACATTTCGCTGACCGGTCCCGGCAGACCACGCTGCGCGTCCCGGTTGGCGTCAGCGAGAAATGCTGCTTCTGCTGCCACAAGCTCGCAGAGTTGCTCAAACAACGCGCTGGTGTCGACTGTGTCCTCCCGGGCCAAGGCACGCGTCCGACGATCGTCCCCTGGATCCCTCCGGTCGGTCTATCCCCGGACGTCCTGGTCGAGCTCCGCATGATCCTCTTGCGGGTCTTGCACAACACCATCGAAACGGTGCTCGACGACATACGCTCTGCGCAACCGTCCCCTGCAGATTCCATGTCACCCGCAGAAGCGCACCCGCTGCACAAGAGTGCTGACTTCCGCGCGCGTCGATTCACGTTGACACCTGACAGCTCACCGGTCATTCCTCCCAGCGACCCGAATCCGGACGGTGGCTCGACGGATGACTTCAGCTTGTAGCGGTGTATCTGCATCTGTATCCGTGGAGCCTGGAGGCGTACGTGTACAAGTACGAAGTGCCTGCTCACCCGGTGAGCTCCATGATGATGCATGCGTACTCGTACATGTTATCGCGGTCGCGAGCGAGAGTGGGGGTCCATGCGCGCGTTCATACGAGGTGCGTCGCGCCGACCGCGGAGACGAGGGTAGAGGTAGGAACGGGATGCAGAGGAACCTAGACTCGGGCGTGGTCAATAGAGGATCCCACCGAAATCATCCCGCGCCGCTCAAACAGCCTTTCATGGAGATCCTAGTGCTTCTTCTTGCACATAAGGCGGTGCGGGGAACTCGAGAAGTAGTGTTCGCCGTGCTTGATTCAGCGGGACACGGAGAGGAACGGCCGAGAGCTGAGGCTATCCGGCGTGAATGCATACTACGCATGAACTGACAGATGGCTGTCAGCGTGAGGTACGGAAGAGGAAGGCAGGAAGAGAGATGTGCACCGGACGCAGATGGTGTCGATGGAGAGACCATCAGTGGATGCACGGCCAGAGAGGCACGCACGACGACAACGAGCGAGTGATCTAGGGAGCTCGACTAGCGCAGGAGTCCAGCTGGGCGCGAGGAGCAGCGAGCCTGGTGACGTGCGTTGTGACCGTGCAGACTGGCTCAAGGAAAGCTCCGGACAGCGCCGCCAGTGGCCCCACTCAGCGAATAGAGTTGTGCTAGGTTGTGCTGCTGATCTCCTCCGAGCCAGCATACGTCGGCGGCGCACCCGTCGCCGCCAGTGCCCCGTACCAGGCCGTCGCCGTGCCAGCGTCGCTCGTCGCACTGTCCGTCGCCCTCGCAGACAGCGACTGGCAGCGGAGGGGCTCTGGACGGCGGACGGCGGCGGCGGCGGGGGACGCGCGCACGTGGCCGCGACGCGTGAAGAGAAGCGCGACTGAATGACGTTGATCAGTCTGGCCAGCGTCACACCCTCTTTGCTGGGAACTCAGAAGGACAGCTGCTCGATGGCTCCCTCCTCGCAAGCCCATCTTCCGGGGCCCAGGTCGCCCCATAAAAGCCCCCCACCCCGCTCTCTCTCCTCCCTCCCACTTCCACCCGTACCACCACCATGAAGTTCTCCGCCCTCGTCCTCACCGTCGCCGCTGCTGCCGCCGCCGTCCACGCGCAGAGTAGCACGGACAGCAGCGCCGCCCCGACCTCCACGTCCGGACTCACCCCGTGCATCCTCACCTGTCTCCAGCAGTCCGCCAGCGCGAACGGCTGCCCCAACTTGTACGTCCCAGTCTCCCTGCGCTTTCTACGCGTGCTGACCTCGCGCGTGCAGCACGGACGTGTCCTGCCTGTGCTCGAACACCCAGTTCCAGTCCGCCGCGCGCAGCTGCCTCGAGAGCAGCTGCACCGCCGACGAGGTCTCCGCTGCTGAGGCTCTCCAGTCCTCGGAGTGTGGTGCCGGTGAGTTCCCTTTTCCTTTTTGTGCCATCGTATTCCCTCTCTCTTGTCGTTCCTGTTCCTCCCTTGGACACTCCGTACACACGGTTGCGCCACTCTACACGGCTTGCCCTCGTCCCGCTGGCCACGGGCGGTGAGACAAACGTTCCTCGCGGACGTTGTCCGCCTATTTTTCTCCATCATGCTTCTCGCTTCCCCACCCCGTGACACCAGATCCCGACAGGGCGGTACCTTTGCTTCCCCGCGTTCTCTCTGTCTTCGCGAACTCGGCTGACCGCCTCCCCTCCAGCATCCAGCGCCGCCTCGTCCGTCGGCGCGAGTGCCACCAGCGGAGCCTCCAGCGCGTCCTCGGCCGCGTCCTCCGCAGCGTCCTCCCTGTCCTCAGAGGTCTCCTCGCTCTCCTCCGGGGCCTCCTCCGCACTGAGCTCTCTCTCGTCCGCCGCGTCCTCGGTCGCGAGCGGCCTGTCCTCGCGCCTTAGCTCCGCGACCTCGGCGGCTTCCAGCGGCGCCAGCTCGGGTGCGAGCACGAGCAACGCTGCGGGCGCGCTCAAGGCCGGCTTTGGCGTCGGTGCCGGCGGCCTCGCCGGTGTTGGCTTCGCCCTCGCTGGCGTCGTCGCTGGCGCCGCGATGGTCCTCTGAGCGTGTTGAGTTCAGTTGAGTTGACGAAAACGCGACAAGACGCGAGGCGAGCCCGGTACCGGTTGGACAGTGACTGTATGCATGTGGATTGGACTTGGACGATTCTTGATAGTGTTGTTGTCGATGTATCCTCGCGTGTAATGCCATGTTGTTTCCTATAGGCTATAGCTCGAGTTTGATGAGTTTGGTTGACTGTATGCGTGTTGCGCGTTGAGAACGTTGAACGTTGAGAGCCTAGAGTCAGCAGGTGGATGATGGGCACGCTTTCTGGGCGTAAGTACTTACGCGCTGAACTCTCGACGTCGTGGGCCGTCGGTGCACACTAGTGACATTGCGCACGAACCAGCACTCGATCGTCATCGCGGTACTACATGTGCAGCCGGGTCGAGTCGACCAGTTTGCTCTTGCCCAGGTGCGAGCGCTCCCGTTTTCGCAGGGGCCGCTCCCCCGACGAGGAGAGGAGTCGTAACATTGACAATTGAGTACTAAGTGCCAAGCCAATTCAGTACTAAGTACTAAATACTAAGTGCCAAGTACGTACCAATTTGACCACCCTGACCAATTGAAACGAGCTGAACTGAACGTGGTGACGCAGGGTGACGCGTGCTTCCGACGTCCGTGTTCGAGCAGCGAGCGAGCAGGTCGAGCAGGTCGAGCAGAGGACGCGGCGATCGGTGTGCTGGTTCTGATTCTGGTTCTGGTTCTGGTTCCGCGGTGGTTGGGAGCACCTCCGCGGTCGTTGGGAGCAGGTGCCTCCGGGGAGGGCCCATTGACAGATTCGGGCTCGGGCTCGGGCTGACCGGGCTCGGGCTCGGGCTGACCGGGCTCGGGCTGACAAGTTCCAGGTTCCAGGTTACTTACAGGTCAGAGGTCTGACGTTAGAGGTTAGAGGTTAGAGGACGCTAGCTTACTTACGAGGAGACTCGAACTCGGGACTCGGGACTCGGGACGCGGGACGCACGCGGGATCCCGGATGGTGCAGGCTGCAGGCGCAGGGAGTCGGGACGCTCGTGCAGTTCGGGGGCTTGGGGGGTTCGAGGGGTTTGGGGGGTTCGAGGGCTATACAGTATACTTCTCCCACCACTTTGGTCATCGGAGGTGGACTCGAGCTCGGACGCCTGGGAGTACTCAGTACGCATGCATCATGCTCGGACGTGGACTCCGAGCTCAGAGCCTCGGAGTCCGGACGCATGAAACTCACGGAGATAAGATTCGGCTACATACACGTCGCACGACTCTGCGGTGTAGGACGAGGTTGCATATGTAGCACTTGGGAGCCCGGAGCATGCGTCGTACGTCGTGCGGCATGCGTTCTCCAACCGGCCGAGGCCCGATGGGACGACCTTGCTATGTATTAGACAGTAGTACTAGACGACTGCCGGACCGGTCGGCGGTACCAGCCACACTAGTACTTGCAGATAGCAGATCGTCGACCCTCGGGCGGCGGGCCCGCATATGTCCGGGCACCGTGAGGTGGCCGGCGCATCTGTAGACTGTGGTGTGTGAACGTCACGTTTGAACGTTGAACGGTAGCCCCTGGGGCTTGCCAGCGGCCTAGCATACGTATCTGATGTCCGTCCGCGATGAGAAAGGTGTCGTGCTTGATGCTTGATGCTTGAAGAGTAAGCTTCAGGTCCTCGTTCTCGTTCTCCTGCAGAAAGGTCGTGGATGCCCGTCGACTGGCCATGGCGTGCGGCGAGTGTCTCCGGCACGGGCGCAAGTGCCAATTGCGTCCAGGTCCAGACGAACGGAGGTAGCGCCGCGAGCTCGAGTGCCTGCCACGCGCGGGTACATCTCGGACCTCGGTGGGTGCGAGTGACATGCACGAACAGGCACAGCACGTTTTGCTCGTATGTAGGTGACCATTGGCACTCCCTCGGGACGCTGATATGGGGTCATCGCAGGCCGCGGTCGGGCCCGGGATGTGCATGTGGCGGGTGGTTGTAAGACGGTCGCGTCCGCTCCGGTCAACACCGCGCCTCCGCGCCTCGAATGCGAGCCCGCCGATGTGGGATGTGGTGCACTCCCGCAGTAGTTACGGCGCGTCCAACTCCGTTTCTTCCGAGACGACCGTGACAACAAGCTTCATAATCGTATGTACTTACACTCCGAGTCCATTGCGCAACGAACCGCCAGAGAGGGCGCGCCAACTACTGTGCAAGACTGGCGAGATACTCCCGCACAGGACGGGGAGGGACACGATCCTGCAACAACAACGGGCATACGTCAGCACGTCGGCGGAGGGTCGAGTATAACCAGGGCGTAACTTCGAACCTCGCGCCTGGCCTCCAGGTAGAAAGGTGGGTGGAGATCTCGTGGGGACCGGGCCGTATACCGCAAGTCGCCCAGCTTGAGCCCCGCCCTCTCGCGCGCCGTGTCGTCCGGTAGGAGGCAGTTAGCGCATTCTATGAAGGACTCGATGGCCTTCAGGTCTCGCTCAAAGGGCGGCTTGACAGCTGCCGCCTTGTACTGTGCCCGAGGATACGCGCCGGTAGGGACGAACAGGCGTGTGTGCCAGTTATCCGGAAGCCGTTTCTCAAACGCTGAGAGAGTGGTCAGACTCGAGCTCCACACCACGCACGAGAAGCCACGTCAATTGAGGACTCACAGTACGGGATCTCGAGCACGGTTCTGTCCTGTGCTGGTGCGGTGTCGCGGATACGGCTAAAGTGTTCTTGCAGAGACTCCAGAAACGCCGTCTCCCGATCCAACTCTAATAAAACGCGGTTGGAGTCACTGAGGTAGTCGTCCGGACTCTCCTCGGTGTCCGCCGACGAGTCCCAAGCTTCGTTGAACGCCTGGACGACGTCTATGTTGTGGCCGACTTCGAGATAGCGCTGCAACGCACGTGTGATGTCGAAGCCAGTGCAAACGACAGGGGGCATAGCAGGAGGCATCTTGCGGGACATTGAATGACGAGCTTGGGCCCCGAGGGATCGGTAGTAGAGAGAGAAGGCTCTTACTTACTATCTGGTTCAACCGGTGATTAGGCGCTATTTGTGCATGTTAGGATCAAAAGCCATTGGCTTCAACCACGCTCCGCCCTCCCCGATAACCATCAATCATGCCACGAGTACTTCCTCTTCTTGCCTTTCTCGGAACGACATCGCTGACATCTGTCCTGCAATGCCTCAATCTAGAATCTGGATATGCCTGTCGTCGTCTCGCCTCTGCTACACAAGACGATGTCGGTGGCATCGAGAGCACGCGCCCTCGCTTCTCCAACCGATGCAAGACTACTACCCCACCCAATACATTTCCCTTCACATTGGTTTTGGGAATGTGAGTTGATCACATTCGCGGTGTGGTAGATCTTTCGGCTTGCGTTTTTGATGTCCGTCCGCTATGTATATAGGTCGGGACTCGACGCCCACGGAACGTGCAATGTGTCACGCAAGATCGAGGTTCTCGCACGCATGCGGTCTCGAACCTCGGACTCCCGTATACGGGCTCATACCGCCCGCCATCCAAAGACGCGTGCGCTAATACCCGCCGCCGCCATACATGCATTGACTGGCTGACGCGCGCTCGACGCCACGGGCCGCCTGTCCTCCTGCTCTGTGCTTTCATCTAAGTACCCGACTCTGCAGTCTCTCCCTCGTCATATTATGGGCGACACCCCTCCATCAGAAGTCGAAGTCACACCGCGGGTCCCCGTCGAGCTCTGCGAGCGCATCGTCGAAGCGGTGTACTAGTACAACGGCTACTATTCCGGCGCGCCGACTGCTCTGGTCACGCTCTCTGCGTGCGCACTCGTCTGCCGCGCGTGGCGCTCGCACGCCCAGAAGGTCAGGCTCTTCGCGCATGTCATCCTTCGCGACAGGTGCACGCCTCTGGAAATTTGGGGCGCTCCTCGCCACCTCGCCCGAGCTGAGAGCTCGGCGATTGCGTGCGCAGACTTGAGCTCCGCGGATACCTCCATGTGCTGTCCAGCCCTGCGGTCCTGTTCCCTACGATCCTCCGGGGGCGGCTCAAAAACCTGCGGACGTTGCGCTTGTATGATGCTGTATGATGTCGTGTTTCCGTCCTTTGGAGACCTCGCGCGTATCCTACACGCGCTCTCCAGGCTCCGAGTGCTGTATTGCCAACAGGTGTCTTGGGCTGTCGTTGGCGCGGAGATCGCGCCCACGACTGTCGGAAGAGGGCTGTTCCTCGCCCACCTCAGGGGCCTCACGGTCAGTATGTCTGCAGAACGTCCTAAAACGAGCTCGTACTGACTCGCCATGCAGTGCCTTCGTATGGACCAGCAGGGCACGCAGAGACTATTGCCTGCGCTTGGACCCTCGCTGCGTCGGTTGCGTCTTAACTTGAACATTTCTGGACAGGCTGAGCCCTCCGGTCAGTGATGCTCGATTCAGTACACTCAGATTGTAACCACCTCATGCCCTCGCTAATACATCAGCGCTAGACCCGTCTACGGCTCTCAATCTGCGATCCTTCCCCCGCCTGGATCGTCTAGTATTCTACCTGTCGCCGTTACCGCAACCCCACGACGGTATGCTCGTCGCACTCCGAGACACGCTCGTTTCATGGGCGAATCCGGACCAGTGCGAGCGACTGGGAGACGGACCACCACTCCAGCGGCAGCAAACGCTTGTCCTGGCCCCATATCGAGAACTCTTCATGCGGGAGGAGTTCGTTGGGCTCCTCCGTAGCATCGGCCTTGTGATTGAAGCCACACTATGCCCTACTATGCCACCATCAAACCTCAGCGGGAGACCCTCCAGCTGTGCACAATACCGAAGGGAACACAGATCGTACTCGGGCCTATGATCCTTGCAGGGCAACGGCCGTCGCAGAAGACCTTTCGGACAGACCGGAGTGGGCGGATTGGTGGGAGGCCCGCATCCAAGACTGCTTCCCAACATTCGCAAAGTGGAAGCGACTCCGAGTATACCCATGTCACGATAGTGAGTGCCTCTCTTCACACATTCCCGCAGATCCATGGCTCAGCGTGGGGAGATGAACATGTGCCCTCCGGCCGGTACGCATCCGAGGAGAGCCCGCACTAAAGTCCTATCCCCCAACCGATCCAGGTGATAAGTGGAAAACCCATGAGCGGACTCCGGAGGATCCCCCTCACGGGATTCCTTCTACTGCGCTACCGTCCACAATGGCGAAGGATGTCGCCGTCACGAAGGAGTCGAAGTTTCATTCTCGCACCGAGGATGGTAGGCTCGACCCGTCTTCTTCGTCATCATCCCGATTCGACTCGCAGGCCTTGGATCCTCCTCGCACTCAGCATGTACATCGCCTTCCCCAGGACCTCCCTCGTCGTGCTTGGTTATGGATGCAATCGCATTCTTTCCGTCGTCCCGAACCCCCAATTTGATGATTCTTTCAGTCGGCTCCCGTTCTCCGCACGCAGACCCACCCTGTCAGACTCCGACCGTGCGCTCATAATTGTCCTGCCGGGAAGCCGCACCACAATCACCCTCTCCGCGCATGGATCCCGCGCTCGCGCTCGCCACCCGATGTTGCGTCCATCCACCCATCCTTCCGCACGCCGCTCGTCACTCCAAACGTAGCACCTATACAACCTCCAGTACATGCATGACGTGCAGCGGGTGAAGGTCTCGCCCGCCCTGTACTCTTCCTACTCACGTCGAGCACCCCGGGCGTGTCGGAGGATCGGGACGATGTACCGCGCTGTTTCTGCGAGCAGCACCTCCTCGCAAACTCCCCACCCCCTCAGAGCTGCATGCGACTGCCTCTATCAATGAAGCGTATATGTTTGACGTGGAAATAGAAGTCGAAGGGGCAAGATGTCATGTGGTATTAAGGTTACCATTTCTCGTGTCGCACACGGGTATGCACCGTATTCAGAGGACGCGTGATGCACTGACTCGCTGTGCCTATGTCTCGTCCGACTGTGCACGTCCCTCTACCGTCTCTACGCTCTCGCTCGACTCCCGCATCTGCCTACGTCTTCACATCTTTCACCAAGACATGAACGACGTCCCTTCGTCCCAAGTCGAAACCCAACCACGAATCCCGCTCGAGGTCTGCGAACGTGTCATCGAGGCGGTGTACGATGACCGATACACTCGCGTCCCGACGGCTTTGTCCACCCTCTCCAAATGCGCACTCGTGTGTCGCGCATGGCGTTCGCCCGCCCAGAAGACCCTCTTCGCATACGTCATGCTTCGGGACAAGGATGCGCTTTGTCACTTCGGACAGTCCCTCGACACGTCGCCCGAGCTCGGACCCCACGTGCATCAACTCGAGCTGCGAGGATACCTCCGTGTACCGTTCAGTCCTGCCGTCTTGTTTCCCGCCATCCTTTGAGGGCGGCTGCCCAACCTGTCGACACTCAACATCCACGAGTTCGAGAATGACGAGAAGAATGCCACTCCACTCCCTGATGGCGTGAAGGAGCTCCCGACATTGCCCGTCCACCGGTACCTGCCATGTCTGGTCAAGGCTTCTATCTCGCATCTCCGCGTCTTGAGCCTGTTCAGTCTTACATTCCCGTCCTTCGGAGACTTTGCTCGCATCCTATATACACTCCCTAACCTACGCGAGCTGTATTGCCAGTGGGTGCGCTGGGCTGTCCTCGGTCGGGACCCACCGTGCATGGTTAAGGGTCGCTCAAATGACTCTCAGATCGAATCCGCGTTCCTCCCTCACCTCGAGGTGCTCCAGGTATGTCTGCAGAGCTATTCCCATGTGGCCGTATCAAAATTTACCATGCAGTGCACCGGTATGGGCGCAAAGCGCATGCAGAAATTATTGGGTGCACCATCCGGGCCCTCCCTGCGGAGGTTGCAGCTCGATTTATTCTCTATACATATCGACTCCACCGGTAAGTGAGATTTAACTTCTTCTGGAATGGATTTGCCCCACCTCATGGCTTGCTGCGCACGCAAACAGTCGAAGATGAATACCCCCCGTCCAATCTGCCAGTGATCTTTCAATCCTTCCCCCACTTGGACCATCTGCAGATCTTCATCGAACCGGAACCCGAACCCCACGACCACATGCTCGCGGCACTCCGGCACACGCTCGCTTCATGGGCCGCGCCAGACTCGGACCAATGTGAACTAGGAGACAGATCAACGACATCCCAGCGGCGACACCGCAAGCTCTTCCTGGAACCCTACCGTCGAGACATTCACGAGCGGGAGCAATTCATTCACCTCCTTCGTGTCATCGGGCCCGCGGTTGAAGCATCCCTATGCCGCCAGACAGCCCCAGCGGGCGACCCTCAAGCTCCGCACAACACCGACGGGGAGCCCAAACCTCAGGACGATCCTTGCAGAGCGGATGTTGTCGTGGAGGAGCTCGGCGACAGACTTGAGTGGGCCGATTGGTGGCAGACCCGCATTCGAGAGTGCTTCCCGACGTTCGCCAGGTGGAAGCGACTTGAGGTCTATCCATGCCACCATGGTGAGTGCCTCCCTCCGTGTTCCTTGTTTGGCGCAGAGAGCTGGCCATGCGCCGTCCGTCCACACGCATGAGAGAAGATTTTGTACTCATGAGTCCCATCCCCAGTTGATCCGAGGACACACTGGTTGGACCTTGAGCGGACACCGGAAGATGTGCTGCCTAACACAGCACCAACCGCGTCGCTGCCCTCTATTACCCAGGAGAGTGCCACCGACCTCTAGTGGTCAGCATGACACATACATATATTTCGAACCGTCCCTCTTCAATCATGCACCTCAAGTCGTGGGCACCGGACCTCCCTCGCATCGGCCATCATCATCTCCCCGTCACATTTGCGTTATTGGTCCCAATCGCCTCGATGCTCATGCTTCCCGCCGTCCTCGAGCTCATTTCCATGGTTCCTTGCGATCACTACCACTTCAAATCGTGTACGATATCTGGGGCGCCGTCCTACCCCGCCTCTCCGTTCACAAACTTAGACGCACAACGGTCTCAGATCGTTCTTCATTGGCCCCCGAAGGGCATACATTTCCGTCGTGTCCCCTTCCAGCATTCCGAATCCCATCCCTGAAGAACCCTCCGACCAGATCATACTGTACATATACGCTGGTCCCCAGTCGACAGGACCCTGCGCTGGACCGCCTGGCGCCCTATCCTTGCTTTCACTCGGGGCTCATCTGGAGTCCGCCGCTACGACTCCAGTACGGCGTACGACGTATGACGGGCAGCGGGCAATGCTCTCATGCTCTACCCGCTGACCGTCGAGCACCGGCGGCTTGTCCGACTCGGAACGCAACTGCGCTTCTGTCTCGGCGACGAGTCGGAGTCGGAGCAGTCGCATACTCTCCCACCACCATAGATCCACAACACGACCGCCGTCCGCATTCGATGCACAAGGAAGGGCCCCGTCATCCATCCAACTCGTGTGGCACAAACCGTTGAGAGCGCTGCAACTGGGACAGTGGAAGCTGCACCACTCGCGCGTAGCCGACAGGACGCGAGTGCGCGCGTCCGCATGTCGAGGAGCGGCGGAGGGAGACAGGTCCATATCTGCTTGACGATGCGTCCGGCGTCTGCATCATACCGTTCGCGCAGGCGAGTGGGTAAAGGCGAGAGGATGGACAACATAGAGATGTGTATCACGTCGCCGTGCAGACCGACACGCCACATCTCTACCACATCTGCACGGAATTCAACGACCAAAGGACGGTATGCACGAGTACGACGGGACGATGGGATCGATGTCGTCACGTACAACGGTCGTGCATCCACACAGGCAGCAGGCGCAAAGACCTGGAGTAATAGAACACCACGCCCAGGGATTGTCTGAGACCGCGTCGCAAGCCGCAATCTCATCGTAAATTGCAGTACGTAAAGCTACATGCTGCAAATCCTCGCAGACTACGCGAGGTACTACTATTCTGCTGTCCCGTTAGCAACCCGAGCCAGATACACTTGACGAAGTGGGAGGTATGTCTAGTTGTAGACCGTCATGTTCGATGTAGAGCATGCTCACGCCACACATAGATGATCCCCCGAATGAAAGGGAGGCTACGCCTCCCAGATCCCGGATGCCCAATCTCGTCTGAACTTTCACGCTGCGAACACAGTTCAATTCTTTGGATGTGTACGTGTATCAAGGACGAAACGAATGCAACGAACTTGAGAGAACTGTCACTAAGCGACGGGTCCACCCGACATGCTTCGTCCGCAGCTGAACGTTCCTCATGGATGTCAGTGACCGGCCATTCGCGACACTGGTCTGCGACGCGATCCAACCTGATGAGTCGGCAGGCTGGCCAGTGAGTACACGCAACCCCTTCACGTCCTTCGCCACCACCAGCGAGACCACGAAGCGATTGGGCCACGTTGCGACACATCAGGCCTAAGGACTCAGGAGTCACTACTAACTATCGGGAGCCATCGAGCACGGTGGTGCAGATACTTACGTCCGCGCTCAGATCTGCAGAGTCTCGGACGGACTGCTACAGCTTCGCCAGCAGCGTACGCAGGTTTTACTGAAACCGAGGGAGTCAGTGGTGTTTGTGTGACGTACAGTGTATCACAGCAACATTGTCGTCTATCCCGTGAAATGAGCCCGCTGACGTCGAGATGGCCGACGCCGCCGCAAACGTTACAACCGCTGACCACACGTGCGGCCATCATGATCCTCCTGCAAGCACGTTGATAATATTCACCTGCTGCGTTTAAGGGATGAATCTCGCTCTCCGACCATGCAGTGGTCTGACCGCATGCTCGGAGAGCTAACGATACGAAGGCCCATCCACGGTACCTCTCCCAACCTATACGTATTTCTCTCTCAACGTCCGAGCGAGCGAACGAGGAGCATGAAACTAGGACAATTGACAAATTATCGACTAGATTGTGGAAGTACTCACCGTAGTGTATGCACTGTTTGTTTACGTGTTGCGCAAGTACCTAAGCCTCCGTTATGCATGGTCCACGAGTTCCCGTCGACAGTACATGTTCAAAGGTCCCCGTCGAGCATACACGTTCAAGACAGCGTACCCCAAAGGTCGCCAAGGCTCCGAGAGCACCACCTGCGATGCCGCAGAGAAGATTGGAGAGTTCGGAGTAATAACGTCCAAGGTGCATCTTCGCTACCTCAAGCTAGCTAGGCAGACCGTGGATGCATGTAGGAAGACCCGGATGGCACGTGTCCACAGATTGTGCCGCGGCGTAGCTGCTTCAAATATCTATATTGATGCTTTCCCGAGTGTGAGATGGAGACTCACTTGTTTCCATACAGTCGCGAGCTCTCATGTCCTCCGAGTCATGCCGGACTCACCCAGAATCTTTGCGACCCTCCAGGTCCGGACACGCCCCATTCGGTCGGTATTGTCTTGAATCCGCCAGTATGGTTCGCTGTGAGGCACTCCCCAGTAGATAGCAGATAGATAGCAGCAGGTGCTTAGCAGAGCGTTCAGGTAGGATCCAAGAGGCACGAGAATATGCCAGGTTCGACCCGCCCTAAAGTGGTAGGCGCCCGCGTCTCACGACGCCGGGCCGCCTTACTTAGACTCTTCAGAGTTGACCTCAGCTCTTCCTCATCACCTATACGGTAAGTTCCTTACCAGATGTTCTGATGCGAGGTTTCGTCCTTTACATCTTATGATCGATTTCCATCGGATATTGCTTGCTAACTATGGGCCGCTCTATAGCATAATCAACACCAGGATGGCCGAGTCATCTACCACGGATCCTGCGACATGTCCAGAGACCGAGCTGTCGGAAATACTGCTCGCCCTAAGAGGACTTGGACTTGTTGGCAGTTACGGCCTCTTTTCAGCCAACTACAAGCCTCCGTACCTCTTTAGTCGGCGCGAAGAGAGCGCGTTTGATGCGATGGCCATACTCTGCGCTAACCACCCTCAGTGCGACCGGGCAGCCATAGCTGTAGAAAGGACTCCGGAAGAGGTCACTCTGTACATCGCCACTGAGCCTCCCGCACCCTCTGGCCTGCGCGAGGACATCGAGATGTTACTAGACAACCCGACGCACCCTGGTACCGAGGTCGATGTACGCGGTTTCATTCGCCAAGCATACAGCTTCGTGTATGAGATGCTCGCCCAGAGCATCCCCCAGATTAAGGAAGACCTTGTAGAACACACCCACGAAGAGATGTCCAAAGCGGCGCAGGAGGACTCCAGCTACCCGTGTCCTGCGCCCGCCCTCATGATGTATGTGGAGCTCCTCGAGGAGTATGTCACAGGCGTATTGGAAGAGGAGGACAGAAAGAGCTCGTCCACTAGCTGGGATGTTCATCAAGCGTGCTTGTGGCTCTCGCAGAATGTGGATGATGCAGAGCAGGGCTGCATCCTGTGGGCCAAATACGGTATGGAAGATCTAGCTCCGACTCCTCTCGTCAGCTCATTCTCATTACCACAGGTGCGCCTAGCCGCCTCGCCGCCATCCGTGCCTTTTCCACGTCGGTGAGCCGAGTGGTGCAGAAACGAAGCCGTCTGAGGAGATACCCCTGGAAAATCGTCTGGGCCACCGCGGAGACGCTGCCCGCTGCCGCGAATGTCGAGCGTTCCTCGCTGCAGGCGTGGCTGCACGGCTACGACCTTGAGGACGAGGCAGGAAACAAGGCAGTCTTTGACTGGATAATCAAGTACCCCCTTTCCGAGCTTGCCGACGTCGTGCCCTCTTTGCACGCCGAGAGCGCTCTCATACGGACCTTGCTCCATCACGGAGTTGCCGGAGACTTCTACTTAGGCACGTCCGCGGACACTTGCTATCCCTGCCATGAGTACATGAACACTGTCAACGCGACGTGCGGAACTCAGTTCACCGTACGCGCCTGCTCCGGGGACATCCATTTCATGGAATTGCCGATCATGTCGCCGGAGACGGCGCAGCATCTCCGCGACAGATTCCTCCGGAATTTGAGGACGCATTTTGAGCGGATCGGTCGGGAGGATGGGGGATATGATGCTTGGGAGGAGCTCATCAGATTGCTCAGGATCAGCAACCCTGAGTACGCCGAGTCCCTGGGTGAGTACCCGGTCCTTCCGTGTTCTAGGCTGTTATGTCTGACCTTCGCGAAAGAGCAGGAAAATGATATGTAGTGGGAACGGTCGTAGGATCAACAACTATATACATGCTGAGTTCTGGCTATGTCCCAAATCCCGAGGGAGCTTGAATGGAGCGCAAACGGTTCCCGGATACCGCTAGACTCATGGACTCGTGCACGACGGGACGCGCCAGTGGTCAGTCAACCAGCAGTGGGCGTTCGCAGAGCGATATACTCCCAGCACGTTCTATGAGTTCTCACGAGCACCGCCATACTGATAAATACCCGGAAGGGCGACGGTATCCTCATCCCTGGAAGTCGCCTTTCTCCCCCGAACATCTCGCTTCCATCAGCCCACGCTCGTGCGCTGAGTGATGTCGACGCACACCCCGCCGTCCTCCCCTTCCCTAACCGCCGAGCGCATCGGTGTTCTCCTCCGATGCATTTCGCTTCATCTTAACGGAGTCCCAGGAAGCTACATGCCGCACATTCTGGCAGACTACGCGAGGTACTATTCTGGTTCTACGGGGCCGGAAAGAACGTTCCTAGACCACTTCGCGGTCGTCTGTTCGCTTCATCCTCAATGTGAGGCCTTAGCAGTGACAATGGAGGACTTGCCGGACACGGTCAAGCTCTACCTTTCCGTAACCCCACTGCCTCCTGTTGCATCATTCGAGGAGTTCGTCGCCCGTATCATATCAGGCATTCGATCCGACAAATCTCAGTGGCCGGATGTCCAAACCCGGATTCTTGACGACTGCATCCCGAAGCTTCTCGACACCTCGACGAATGTACGGAACGCCTCCTTGCTTAGGACCCTGAGGCACTATATGAACGACCCGGAATCGACCATTGATCTCTCGGTGCCGAAGAATGCGGAAGCTTTGGCGGTCGCGACGGAGCTCATGGAACTTTTTGAGCTAGCCAACAGAAGCTCTCCGGCACCAGATATACGTGAAGTCAACAGAGCTTACACGCAAGCTTGCAAGCGCTGGCTTGCCGTTGAGAAGGACGGTAAGATGATGAGTATACTGCGGAATCACTGTGAGTATCGCGCGCCAGCCTCCAGGAAGTCAGTCACTCACACATTTCAACACAGATCGATTCGCGGTGCCCCTCGGACAGCGCGTCATCTCTCTGATCAAATCGCTGAGTGCTGTTGTCAAGATCGCAATGAAGAGAAAGTCAAAGACGTGGCAGGTGCAATGGGCATCTTCCCCACTCCCTGTCCTCCGCATTACCGACGACTCGGAGCCGCTCAACGCAGAGCAGCTCTTCGACGCGCGGAAGGCGCTCTTCCCCGAAGAGACTGTTGGGCCTGTTCCCGTCGAGCCGGAACTGCACGCACTGTGTCTCGCTGTTCAGAAGAAGAACCCGAACACACTGAGGGTAGAAGGATCTCATTGCGAGGCGGTTCTACTCAACTACATCCTCAGCGATCCCTCCCGAGGTACCTGTGGGTACTTCGCAGCTTCCGAGGAGTCGTGCTACGCATGTGCCACTCTATTCCATGGGGCAAACAGAATTTGACGCGACCTGCCGCGACGTGACGCGCCGCGTCAGTCCGCGTCACGTCGCGTCAGTCGCGTCACTGCCACCCACCATGCAAGCTCGTTCTGCCTCGTCACCTCATTCCCGCTTCCTTCTAACATCCTAGGGCATGTACTAGGGCATCAAGGTCACTATCCGACTCTCCCTCAGGCTGCTCTAAGGTCGTACAGCTGTGTTTGTGTCAGCGCTCATCAGTCAGACCAGCTGTGAGTTTGACTCCCGAAGGCTGTAAACCACTCGTAGCTGATCAGGAACCGCTGTAGCCAAATCACACACTCAATGGTACCAATCAAACCGCAAAATATCCCTCAACTTATACTCCGGTCTATCCTTGTCGCGTCAAGGTCGCGGCACACTCGCGGCACACTCCGCGTCACGTCGCGTCTCAGTCGCGTCAGAGTCGCGGCACGAGCGCCTATGTCGCGTCGAGGTCGCGGCACGGTGCGTCAACGTCGCGGTCGTCGCGTCAAACGTCGCGTCACGGTGCGTCAAGGTCGCGGCACGGTGCGTTAAGTCACTCGCTTCGTTAACTCTCTGACGACCGCACAACGCCCTCAATATCGTACTTGTTGGGAAGTAGGCCATTCCTGGCAGGGACGATCGATGAGGAATTGGGAGTCTTTGTATCTTATGGGGAATCTCTGTACTCAATTATGGATGATATGTTTTTTTTTGTTTTTCTTTTGGAGGAGCGCATTTAGCCTCGGGCCACATTGGTCCCCAGAGGGGCTTGTTGTGTGGCTCATGGTCGAGAGTATTGTCCAGGCGCGCTTGGCGACTTGCCCGAGGGGTTGGAACCTCGGATGGGTCATGCAATAAGAATAACACCGTCGCCAGAAACTGCGGGGAAATGCATTACGCACTGAGTGTGGGACTCAAAGGTTAGGCAAATCATTTGGGATTGGCCGACATAGTCGGCCTCCCCCATCATCGCCCTCGCTTAATACCCACTAAAACCCCCTCTGCACCACCCACTTGGGCGGGAGAGATTCGCGATCATTCACGACCGGTAGCCAGATTGGTTCGACGCCGTCCGGTTTAAGCGCTCTCTTGCTGCTTGCCATCGCTGCAACACATCTATCAAGAGTCAGGTGGGAGTCAAGGGCAGCATAGAAACGGTTTGTAATCCCCCGCTTCGTGAATTCCACTCCACCGTGTTGGATAACCCGCTCACATCTCAGCTTCCAAATCAGATGTACTGCCTCCGTGCATAGTATGCACCAGAGGTTCTCTAGGTCCGCGTTCCTCGCACCCTCCGCGTTTTGAGCACAACACACGCCGCCCCAAATGCCGTCCCCAGCATGGGGCCTTCCAGTCTTGCTTGGTGAGTGCCCATATTCTTTTCAGAAGCTTCCAGATTGTTCTCTGGCCTTTAGCCGGGCAGTCGAAACATATGTGAGACATGCTTTCAAGGTCCCGCATGAAGCACATTGCGCTCGTTGCTGTAGTTGGCCGACATCTTAGGCCTCAGCCAGTGGGTTCCGATCATGAACCCGTCGTGAATAGACATCCATATGAACTGGGCGGCTTCCCGCGATACATGCTTCGAGCGTAGGGAGTGCCAGATTGACGCTTCGTGCAGCTGGATGCCGTATCAGTCTTGTAGACCGCTTACAATCATGTCGAGACTTGCGACTGCGCGTGGTCTTGCTTTTGTCTTGGTGTCCTTCCGAGCTCTGATCACACGGTAGGCGAGCTTCTGCGTGATGCAGTTCAGTTTTGCGCCCGAGAGTGTATACTCCGATGGAATTGCTAGCAAGACTTCGTCGTTATCATTTTTCTCTGCCCCTTCCGCAGCTAACCTATTGGCCGCCTCATTTCCAGGGTGGCCATCATGGCCTCTAACCCACTTGTAAACCGAGTGAGCTTTCCTCATTCTCAACTGCGCCATGATAGCCTTGGTAATCTGGGCATTCCTCTGCAAGATATACCCTGTATCTTCATGCCTCCGATGCCATTTGGTGAGCGAGTCCATGACCGTCTTTGAGTCTGTGATGTGTCTGACCCGAGTGAAGTCGCCAGGCAGACGCACCGCCATCAGCGTGGCCACCGCCTCTTCAGTCTGATTCGACTGTTCTAACGTTTCCAGGAGCCGCAGACTTTTGTTCAATGCTTGGTTCCCGCCGACGAAGACCCCTGCACCGACGCGTGCATTTGCCTCGCCATTATTGGTACACACTCCAGCCCTGCAGGAACATATTGATACGCAGGTCAGACTGCTGTGGTCTGCACGTCTTAGGGACGTGGTTAGCCAGGAGATCGTCTGCTAGGTACGCCCACAGTGGACGCTCCGTGCTGAAGTCGAGATATGATTTTAACCACATAATGTCTATTGCCTCATTCCTGGCGTGCAGATCCAGAAACTTAGGCCTCCTCACTCTACAGGCAGGCAGACATGGCTCATCCCTACTGGGGAGTTGTGCTTGTCATCCCAGAGATAGCTGCACATGACCTTCGTGAGCCATTTAACAATAGGCTCAGGCATACGCTGAACATTCATCAGATACTGAGTCATACCCCCCACTATCATTTGTAGGACATGTTTCTTACCGATGACTGTAGAATGGCCATTCCGCCATCGCGCCATCGCTTTCATCAACGGCTGTCGCATCGCGACCATCTTTGTGAGTACAGTTGACCATAGGTCAATCTGGTTAACCTCATTTCCAAAGAAGGCACCCAAAATTCGTACCGGTTCGCCGTCTCTGGCCACATGTACGTTAGTTGGGAAGTTCTCCCAATTCCCTGTCGAGTGGTATGTATCCGCTACTCTCTGTCTGTACTCGGAGGAGCCTATTGGGATAATCTCTGTTTTCTGCAGGTTGAATCACGCTTTTGCGGCCAACACCAGGTGTCGAGGATCGACTGGAGCACGGCGAAGTCGTCGTCCGACGAGACATACACGGTCATGTCGTCCGCGAACAGGGTAGCCTTGAGCACTTCTCCGGTGCATGGAATACTGAGGCATGTCAGGTCTGAATGTCAAATCATCGCCGAGAGAGGTTCAATGGCAAGGTCGAACAATAAGGAGGAGAGGGGGTCGCCCTGGCGTACTCCCCGATAAACCTGATACGGTCTACTCAGAATGCCATTGATCATGACTGACGTGTTTGCGTTTGCATATAGGGATTCTACTAGGTTCACAAATTCGTCAGGAATGCCAAATTGGCGAAGAACTCGCCAGAGATAGTCGTGCGCGACTTTGTCGTATGCTTTTTCCTGGTCCAGTGCGACTATCGCACCATCAGCCCCATTTTTCTCAGCCCATAGGGTCATCATCCGGGCTAATTGAGTATGATTATGGATTTTACGGCCAGGTACGAAGCCTGCTTGCAACTTGTGTATCAAGTCCGGAGCAATGTCCGCTAACCGGACTGCCAGGGTTTTGCTAAGCAATTTATAGTCTGTATTCAGGAGTGTTATTGGGCAGTAATTGACAATCTTAGACTGCTCTCCCTTCTCCTTATAGATGGGAGCAATCCAGCCCTCTGCAAAGGAAGTAGTTGCGCTCACCCCGTGGGTCCACATATCCTCAAAGGCAGCTCGCAGCAGCACCAACATGTCAAAATCCTGACAGTCAGGGAAGCGGGAGTCCTCTGAGTGCCTCGCGTGCAACATCTTCCAAAGTTCAAAGCAAATTCCGTCCATACCTGGAGCAGACCCATTCTTTGAGAATCATAAGGAAAGTTCGCACTCCTCGTACGTTATTTCGCCACGCAGCTCCTGGCGTTGTTCGTCTGATACTGACACATTGAGGCTGTTCAAGGCTGTCCGGATATCCTGCTCACGCTCATCCGCTGGTTTCATACTCGGCTCATCGCGCTGAACATGGTTGTGGTGCCGTCTCGCCATCTCCGCCATTTTGGCCAAGTCCGTCTCGTACCGTGCTTCCTCCGACGGTCCCCTCTCAGGGTTCTTCTCGAAGGCAGGAATGACATCTCTAGGTGCGCTCTCTTTGTGCAACTGCGACCAGTACTTCGTAGGGTGTTCCCCATATAGTCTATGGGTTGCCCTCGAATTCTGCTGCTGCTGTTTGAATCTCTTCATCTTTAGCTCTCGGATCTGTGTTGTTAGCGCAGCCGCCGCCTCAAGTGTCGCTTGTTCCGACATCGTGCGGTCTGCCTTGACCTTCCGCAGCTCCGACTCGAGTTCTCGGATCTCATGGAGCAGCTTTGGTACAACCGCTCTCTCCCGGTCTCTTGCCATCAGCATGGTGTCGACCTTGAATTTATGCAGTACAGTTTGTGGGTTCGCGCCCTCTGTCCGCACCCCGGAGGTTTCAAGGCAGGTGAGTTCATGCAGAGCTTCCATGCCTCTCTGCTTAATGCTCTTCGCTAGTTTGTTGTCTTTCAGCAGCCCGAGTGGGAAGATCGGTCGGCCTGGACGAACTATCGGGGCCGTATCCAAGGTGAGCTGGACGCTGACCATACTATGGTCAGTCTTTACCCCGGGCTCGCATATTCGCCAGTCTCGGGCATTATTGAAGAGATCAGTACTGACGTAAATGCGATTTAGCCTCGAGAAGACAGTGTTCTGTCCGGACCCACGGTGGAAAGTGTAGTCGCGCGCCGTTGGGTTCGTCGTACGCCAGCCATCAGCAATCATGAGGCCAAGACTTAGTTTCAGCCTGTCGAGGGCGATAATTGATGTATCGGGGCCATCTTGGACAGGCAGCCGGTCGATAATGTCTTCGACATTGTTGAAGTCGCCTGCCATGAGTTGTGGCTTGGGGCTCGCTGGGTGCGTTTCATAATATTCTTCCAGCTCGTTGAAGAACCTCTTATGTCCTTCTACACCATCAGATGTTGGAGCATAGACACACAGTATGTGCCGCTTGTCTCCGCCCTGACATTCAATTGACAGCTGCAGAGCTCTTCCAGGTATAATCTCAGTAGCTTCGGCCTTGGACTCATCGAGATAGTGCGTATTAATTACAATCGCTACTCCCTCCCGTTAGGTTGGGGCATCCGGGTGTGCTGAATGGAAGATCTTAATGCGCCTTGCAAACATCTTGTGAAGGCCAGCCTTCCTCTCGTCGGTAAGGTGCGTCTCCTGGAGCCGGAGAATGCCTATACGTTGGTCAGACAGTACTTTGTATATGCGGCCCCATTTATTGTTTTCGTGATCTCTGACAAGATTCCCATAGCCGTTCATGTTGAGCGTTGCAATTCGCGGTGCTTCTTTACGGGTGAGGGTGTCCTCGCGCCATTGTACGCGTCTCGTGGGTGAGGGCGGTGGGCCTTGCATTGGGTCATCCACATCCATCTCCAGAGCAGGAGCTGCAGAGCCATCGCTCTGTGTTGCTGGGCCATCTCTGAGGTCGTTCGTCTCCTCAGACTGTTGGCCGGCAGAACCCACGTGCGACGTGGGGACAGGCCTCCCGTCAAGCTCGGGACTCCGCGAGCGAGGACGTACATCGTCCATGTTTAATCCCAGGATCTGGGATGTCTGCTGGGATCCAGCACGGGTCTCGGATTGAGGCCCTGTACACGTCTCCATCTGATGTGCCGTGATGGAGGACTCCGCCTCGTCCACCTCGTGCCCCATGGCAGCAGAGTCCTCCGTCGTGCGAAGGCGGCTGGCCGCGCCTCCGCTTCCTTCATCGAGGTCCTCGTACACACTCGCACTGGTGGCCCCTCTGTCGAAGGAGGCCGGCCACACCGCTTCGTCCGTTGACTGTTGTGATAGATAATATGTTAGTTACAACCTAGCATGCAACTTTCTCTGCTGTTCATGAATAGTGTAAGTATCACAGTGTATAATTATTATAACACCTGCATAGAGATACAGGTATTATAGGAGCCCTGGTATAAGAATTCACTGGTAGAGGGCAATTGGTGCCAATGATACATATCTTTATGCCATAAACACATAAACAAACATCAATTGACATGGCTGCAAACACAGCCCATGTTGTAGAGCTCCTCTGTAGCTTTCAAATGGTATAACATTCGTCCGGATTGGATAAGTATTGAGAGAGATGTGATACAAACAGTTCTTATTGGCGCCGTCCATTGGTACTTACATCCAGAAGACATAGATGCAATCCATCCCATTAACATGTACTTATCTTTACATAAACAACCTCAATTACTCAGAGGACGGATAGAGTCCCTGCTTACAACATTTGCACATCACTTATAAAGCTTACTTGGCATAGAACTGCGTTAATAGGGCACTCTATTGCAGTTTGAATGATTGTAATTGGAATGATGCCAAGCCTTGCTTACAAATTATGATGCCAAGCCCATGCTTACAAATCACGGGCGGCAAAAACATGGCGGAAAAGTGTCGTCGTACGTCATAATCACAATCACAACGACACTTTTCCGCCATGTTTTTGCCGCCCGTGATTTGTAAGCATGGGCATGGCATCATCTGGTATTAATGAGTGCAATCCATCCTATTCCCGGCACTTGATCAGGATAACAAAGTCTCTATTGTGTGCTACAATACCTACAGACTGAGTTATAAGTCTCCCTATCAACATTTATTATCAGTCTTTCAATCTATTGGCCAAACAAAGTCAACAAGGTGCAGTTTCGAGCTCAGCGCTTTCCGGCGCTTAATTGCCCGATTGGGACGGACAATCTGAAACTGTAAGCTGTTAGGATTGTTTTGGCAATGGCTCTACAAACTGATAAGTAACTTCAATATGGGGACTTCTAACAGAGGCTCTAGTTTGTCTATCACAAATAACATGCATCAGTATCATCAGTAGGGTTTAATAACTGGATGGATTGCATTCAGTAGTTTTGGATGACACCGGCAATCAGGCAAGCTGTGGGCTTTGTTCTCAATAGAGTAAGTGGGCGTTATGAGGGCAACTATGATGGGTAACAAAGTGGATAACAAAGTGATATAAGGCGGACTATGGCAGATAATAATGCAGCAGGTAAGTGGACGTTATGTGAGCAACTATGACAGATACTAGAGCGATACAAGAAGGACTATGGCAGATTATAATGCAGCAGGTAAGTGGGCATAACAAGGGCAACTATGAGGGATAACAAAGCAGATAGCAAAGCGATACAAGAAGGACTTGGCAAGATAATAATGCAGTGGGTAAGTGGGTGTTATGGGGGCAACTGTGACAGATACTAGAGCGGTACAAGGAAACTATAGCAGATAACAATGCCGTGGGTGATCATTGACTCCAACAAAAAGACCCATAGCTGAGGCTAATGTCAGTCCACCACCCATTAGATCTGTTACTATGCTGTTTATGTGTCAACAATATGATGAATTGCACTCATCAGTTATGGATGTCATTGCTTGGTACTGGCAATCAAATAGGGCAACAGTGATGACACTATTTGCTGGTGTAGTTGATCAGTAAGTAGTTTAGTAAGATGGTGACTAACAGTACAGAGTAATAACATATTGCTGATGCTGTTGAGTAAGTTGGCTGGATGATGTGAGCTCAAGATAATTATGAGTGTCTTATAAGTGGTTGCAATTGATCAATTCAGAGACTGACATGCAGCATTTGTCCTAACAGATCACACTAGAACCATTGATATTCAATTAGATCACAAGCTTACCCATTACTTGTGATGCTTCTGGTTACTTTTATGCTACTATCACCCTTTCTTACCTTTGTTATTGCCCAGACTACTGCCTTTGTTACTCTACTTCTGGACTGCTATGTAGTACCTTGCCTGTACATATATTTGCTTGATACCTGCTTGATGCAAGTCCAGCTTTATATATGTCTATGTCACTGCATGAGGAGGTTCTCTCGTGAGGGGCATCCGGGACAACCGGAGATCATCTCGGAATTTGTCTCATGGGTGATCCCAAGGGTCTCGTCAGGGGACTTGCGAGATTATCTCTGGTCATCTCAGGCCCTGGGGCAGAGACAAACTCAATACAGCTAGCAATAAATACACGGTGAAGGGAGAGTCGAGACATTCTCAAAGGGCCCCCGAGCCAGCAGAAGCTTGATTCCAAATACTTAGCACTATGGTCGGGTGACACTCTCTGTTCATGCATATCATGGTAGGAAGCACCTGAGCTGTCATTGCAATTATATAGACCATGTTCAATACAGAGTGGACTACAGATGTACGCCTCATTGCGACGACTCCAGCGAGGAGAATATTACAAGTTACACAAAGCCAACAAGTGGGCACCTGGATTCAAGATGTATGCACATTGCAGACACCTTGCAAAGTGGGCTGGCAAGCCAACCCCTTCAATACATACCTAAGCCAAGAGCTAGACCATGATGCACCCCTCAGCACGTGCAGCAGGCCACAGGACAAAGAGCATGACCTAGGATCAGACCAGTAGGCTGCCGAGATACAATGAAGTGTGGGCTGAGTTAGCCATATAGTACCAGCCGGAGAGTAAGCGCAAGTCATGGTTGTTGCAGTGTCACCGGAGACACAGAGTGCCAGAGAAGTATGGATCCATGCAATTTATGTACCTCGGAAAGCCTGACCAGAGAGCCTGCCGCCAGCAATGCAGATGACAGTTAGAGGATGATGCAGAGCCAACATTGAACAGGCGCAACCACCAGCGACCACCCCAGCACTGGCAGTACTGGTGGCAATCTGAGCGGCTGCCTCTGTTCCCACCTACAAGACTATTAGAGATGACCTCTATTTGCTTTAGTGCTTGGGATAATCCTACATGCTGACACACAGCCGTACAAGTTATTCTGATGTACTCCTCCAACAGCCCTGGACGTCCATCAGGCCTTGGACACCCCTTCTGAGACTACTCAAGCTCTTCTCAGGTTATCTCTGCTTGTCTCCGATGGACCTCCCAAGAGACCACCCTCAGGCAGTGTGTGTGTTTGCTGCCTGAGCTCTTCAAACTGCAACTGCTTTTTGATACCTTACCATCCTTGACCTTGACCCATCTATACCATAAGAACTATCTTGGAAGCAGTTGAATGGCATTCACAATTGGACCCATGTGAAAGATTGTTGCGCTCTGGGCTGAGTCCTGTCATAAACCATAATAGTTAAGACCTTGGTGGTCATAGGCATCAGATGCGTACTGAAGAAGCATCTCTGAATGATAGACATAGCGGCCCAGCTCAGCTTAAAGATGA